>LR752306.1:0-89177 GCA_902729485.2 Mus minutoides | reverse complement strand
GTGTGTGTGTGTGTGTGTGTGTGTGTGTGTGTGTGTGTGAGTGAGTGTTGGCTCCAGCTGGCTTTATCTCATTGCTCTGTCCTTTGACTTCAGTTGCTTTCCCTTGAGAAACAAAGAAAGACACGTGATACAGTGCGCCGATAGCCCAGGAAGCCTGTGTTAATATTTAGTCACTGTCTAGAAACATTCTAGCTAATGAGGACCATTCTGTCATGTCCCAGGAAGGACCCAGTGGTTATAAATCTATATTTTCTAAGAGCTTCAAAGCATGTTATGCCCCTAAAATAACTCAGTGTCATTCCATGATCTCAGGCTGCATGCATCTGAAGAAAGCAGCAAGGACCTTTCGGGCCCTTAATTTCAGCTCAAATCTTAATTCTTAGTTCCAGCCAATTAACATTAGCCCGTCCAAAGCTCTTTCCCTTTGTGTGGACTGACCTGCAGCCCACATGTAATGTGCTCAGGCAACTTTTATGTTTCTGCTCTCTCTATAAAGTCCATGTGTTCTAGACCCCTAGACCTTAAAAGGCCCCCGGAGATTAGCACAACTGACACCATGATTGATACAAGTACTATTTGGGCCTTGGGATCCAGCAGGTGGGCTGTTAAAACAAAGCCCTAATCCATCAAAGTCCATAATTCTGGAAAAAGTCCCAAAATATAACCTAGCTTTTTCGTTTCTGTAGTTCTACTTCTGGCTAACTGTTCTTGTTAACTGAGGATGTGGCTTTCTGTATCTAAATGCTCTTTCTGAGAAAGGTTTGGGACTACACTCAGGTGTCAAAGATCCAGTGTGGTCGGCAGCTGGCTAGTGAAGACTTTCCATTGGCTTGAACCCATGTCCAAGTGGTCTTTTCTACAGATACCTCACAAGACATGAATTTAAAACCATTGCTAGAATGGGTCACTGAGCATATGTGATGACATATTCTTGGCCACAGTGGAAGCTTAACTAACTTATTCAAGCTGGCCTTAAAATGAGCTTTAATAATATGAGAAGCGGGGCTGGCGAGATGGCTCAGTGGTTAAGAGCGCCAACTGTTCTTCTGAAGGTCCCGAGTTCAAATCCCAGCAACCACATGGTGGCTCACAACCATTCGTAACAAAATCTGATGCCCTCTTCTGGAGTGTCTGAAGTCAGCTACAGTGTACTTACATATAATAAATACATAATTCTTTAAAAAAAATATGAGAAGCACAAAGAAAATACAATGTGGAAAGATGTCTCAGTGGTTAAGAGCACTTGCTGTTGCTGCTATAGACTTGGGTTTGGTTCCTGGTTCCCTACAATGGAGGTTTACTCTAACTACAGATGGAAGGGGACCTAATGTCCTCTTCTGATCTCTCCACACATCAAACACACATATGGTGCATATATGTATACATACAGGCAAAAGCATTTATACAGAGAAAATTAATGAAAAAAAAGAAAGAAAGGGATCTTAAGGGTAGGGTACTGGTTGGAAACAACTGTTAACTTTTCTAGAAGAGGAAAAGCAGCTGGCACAGTAGCTCCAGGGTAAAGGTGCTGACTGTACAGGTCTGACAAAGTAAGTTCCATCCCTGGGACTCTCTCAAAGGAAAAGGGAGGGAACCAGCCTCACGAAGTTGACTTCTGAGTGCTACATGTGATGAGCGGTGTACATGCGTGCGTGTTCACATACACAATATTAATAAATAATGTCATCAAGAAGAGGAGAAGAAGCCCGGCAGTGGTGGCGCACGCCTTTAATCCACCTGCCTCTTCTTCCCAAGAAGAGGCAGATGGATTCTGAGTTTGAGGCCAGCCTGGTCTACAGAGTAAGTTCTAGGACAGCCAGGGCTAGACAGAGAAACCCTGTCTTGAAAAGCCAAAAAGAAAAAAAGAAAAAAGAAAAGAAAAAGAAGCTAGAGATGAACATCATTCACCCCAGGAAATGATATTGGCGTGAGAAGAGCAGAGACAAGCAAAGGAAAATGGGAGGGAGGGAGGGAGGGAGGGAGAGAGGGAGGAAGGAAGGAAGGAAGGAAGGAAGGAAGGAAGGAAGGAAGGAAGGAAGGAAGGAAGGAAGTTTGGTTGACTCAGTTTCTGGGTTTCTAGCCTACAAAGAAAATAGTTGGGGATGGACAGAGTTGATATCCGAAGATTTCACAAGGCCACCCCCTTTAATTAATTACTTAGCCCATTTTTATTTTTTGATTCAAGGCTCTACATAACTCCTTACATAGCCCAGGCTGGCCTCAAAGTCATGGTTTCCCTGACTTTCTAGGGCCAAGGTTACAGACTTGCTACCACACAGTGCGCATCAACAGAGGTTTTGTTGAAAGTCCAGAGTAAATGACTTATAAGCTTCATGGGTCTAATCTTCTCAGAAACCAAAAACTTTGCCACGTCAGCACAAAAGCAGCCTTCAACCACACATAAGCATGTGCACATAACTGTGTTATGATAAAACTTTATTTACAAAAACAAGTAGCCAACCCCTAACAAATTGGAACACTATTAGCTCAAATGGTTTTTGTTTTTCCAGTACCATAGGTTTAGCGCAAGCTTTAAAAAAAAAAAAATACACGAGCCGGGCGTGGTGGCGCACGCCTTTAATCCCAGCACTAGGGAGGCAGAGGCAGGCGGATTTCTGAGTTCGAGGCCAGCCTGGTCTACAGAGTGAGTTTCAGGACAGCCAAGGCTACACAGAGAAACCCTGTCTCGAAAAACCAAAAAAAAAAAAAAAAAAAAAAAAAAAATACACATACTGGGGCAGCTCATGTCTTTTTGCCAGATCTGTTTGCACGGCCAGATTCTATTTCTCATCCCCACCCACCGGAGAACATGCAAGTCAAAGTGAGTGACCCTGGGAAGCCAGGAAGCCAGGACAGGCTATTCTTGGTCACTTTTGCCGCCATGCTTACCTGTCGCCATGGCCTTAATCTCTTCCAGAACAGGAGTTACTCTGGGTTTTAGCTGGTCCTTTATTCTGCCTCCCAGCAGGGAATCGATGCCTGGATTCAAAGCAAAGGAGTCCATGAGGGCAGGGCTGCTTCTCCTTCAGCTCTCCCGGCCTCTCCTCACACCCCAGGAGTCTACAGCTGGAAAGCATCTCTCTTCCTGTCCTCAAGTCCTGGCCTCTCTTCTCCAGAGCATCAATGTGGGCCCTGATGTGAGACGTCAGCTGCCCAGAAACCCCAGACCCTCAGTCCCCAGGGAACGTTATTCTCCATGGACCCACAGACATTGGGCGTTTCCCATCTTGAATTGTGTTATGTAAACACTGTCTCCGGCTCTGCACCTGCACTGGGTTTTCTCCACTGCAATACCACTAACATTTGGGAGCAGGTATTGCTTTGTCGGGGGTAAACTGTCCTGTGCACTGCAGGACAATGAGAAGCATCCTCTGCCTTGGCCAACAGATATCAGTACCACTGCCCCTCCCCACTCCTTCCGATAAATGCTGACAAATGTCACCTTGTGCTCATAAACAAGCTGCATGTGAATAATATGTGGTGCAGCAAAGAATGGGGTCAGGCTATTTCTAAAGCCCATTTCATGAGGCACTTAGCAAGGGCCGAACATCCTCTTCTGCATGAAAAATGACGAAAGGAAAGGCTTTGCAATAAACAACATAAAATTGTGTTTGTTTGGTTGTTATTGCTATTGCTGTTGTTATTACTTGAGACAGTGCTTCTCTGCATAGCCCTGGCTGTCCTAGAACTCCCTCTGTAGAGTAGGCTGGCCTCGAACTCACAAAGATATATCTGACCCTCCCTCTCAAGTGCTGGGATTAAAGTTGTGCATCACCACTACCTGGCCCTGCAAAGTAAAATTTGAAAACAGAAACCTAAGTCCCTCTGCTTGTGAAACTGAAGTTAAACACTGATTGCCTTTTTTTTTTTTTTTAATTTATGTGGATGAGTGTTTGCCTGTGTATATGTCTGGGTACCACATAGATGCCTGCTGTCCTTGAGGAAAGCAGAAGGCATTGGATATCCTAGAACTGAAGTTATAGATGGTTGTGAGCTTCCATGTGGGTACTGAGAAAAGAACCTAGGTTCTCTACAAGAGCAGCAAGATCTGATCACCACTAAGCCATCTCTCCGGTCCCTAAAAGTTGGATTTTAACCAGCCAATGCCCAGTGGTAAACACACAGTAGTTCTACAGCTAGTTCTGTCTTCCTCCTGCCTTCCATTGCTTCCTTCTTTGGTCTGTGCTTTATAAGAGGTAGGCAGCCAAGGCATCTTCTGAGCCGTAACAACAAAAGTGCAAACTATCTTTCAGTGCTACTCACCATCCAGGTCTGAGAAGGCCTTGTTCTTGGTGCTGGTGTACTGATCCAATATATAGTCAATTTGCTGGAAAAGAAAGTTACATGGCATCTGCCCTTGGAGGTGCAAAGTCATTATACAAAGATAGTATTTAAGATTTAAAAAAAAAAAATATTAACTCTGAGCACTTTGAAAAAGAAATAGCTAAGAGGTGGTGAATGCTCATCTTATCTGGTACTCCCACATTTTACTGCCTATTAGAAACTTATCTATTGTGCTTACTTATTATAAACTTACTAGCTGTGGTCATGTCTTATGTCTCACGGTTCTGTGGACCAGCTGCTAGTCGGATCATGGTGAGGAGTGAATGCATGATCAGAGGTGGGTCTGTCTCTCTCCATATGTTCATGCATCTTCTTAGTGACCAGCCTGGATATCTTCACAAGATATCCTTAGGATCACCATCAAGGAGAGGCTAATAGATTCAAGGCTCCTAGATGCTGGAGTTTCCAACTAGCCCAAGGTCATGTCCACTGTGCCCCCTGGTCATAAACAGGTCACAGAGACAGCCCAGACTCAAGGAACAATGAACAAGAAGGCCTTCTAAAGTTTTGACACATGAGTCCATGATATTGACTATTCCTGACTGATTGCCTTAAGGAGCATTTCTCTTCTTATCTATGGTGGCTCGGATAGCCTGCTTCCTACCCTTTCTGTGAGGTTGGGTTCACATTCTTCTAGAGTTGCCAACCTTCCCAGTGAACACAGCTCAGAGTTTAAATTTTCATTTCCCTGATTGTCAGAGGTGAAATGTCTTGCTCTGTTTGGAGACAGCTATATTCTGTCTGTCAGTTGCCTGTTCAATTATCTGTAAAACTTCTGTTTGTTAGAGGTCTTTGTATATGTTCAAACAGGTTAAGTTTCCCCAAAGCCCCAGGAATTCACTCTCTTTATAAAAGGATGAGAGACAGCCTAATTTTCAGGAGCACTGTTGTTACTTTTGGCATTTGGGGAGGGGGGATAAGTTGTCTGTGGAATCTTCAGGATGTCACATGACAAGCATGAGCTTTTGTTTACATGGTGGGAGAGAAGTAGTTCTACCTGTGCCACCTGCAAAGCCGGGCAGGGTTAAACTCTCTATTTTCCACCTCCCAAATGCCTCCACCTTCTACTTCCAGCTCCTTGACACGCTTAATGCACAGCATTTTGAGGACAGAGTCAACTCAGAAGGCCACACCTTGTTCAAGGATCCATTGTTTTAGGGAGACTCCCCCCACCAATGCTGATACCCACGAGCGACACGCTTAGGCCGGTTCCTGCTCAGATACTTTCCAAGTCATGTTCTGTAAAGGCGATACACCAACACACTCCCCGGATGAGGACACAAGAGGCTTGCCCATCACTGCCTTTAGCCATTCTGCTCACTGTCTTCCAAAGTGACGTGGTGTGTGTGTGTGTGTGTGTTAGAGAGAGATACGTATGCGTATGTATGTGTGTGTGTGTGTAAGAGAGAGAAGAAAGTACTTCCTAAGTAGACTGACACACCTACACAGATAATAATAAGCAGGTGTGCCTAAAGCTAGTGAATTCTATCTTAATAATAACTATGTAAGTGATAAGGGGTTAACTATACCCACCAAACTAAGGCAAAAGCATCCATCCAACAATGTTAACAACAACAACAAACAAACAAACAAAAACCAAAGCAACCCACAGTGAGACTCTTAAAATTGTTAGGTACTTTTATATGTGCAATGATTTTTGTTATGCCTAAATAAAATAGAGCAAAATAAGACACCTATATCTTAAAGCTATGGAGACCATATTTTCAGGCACTCAGAGCAGCTCACACAAAGCGCCATGGAACTCGCAGGCTGCAGGTTTTTACCTTTGGGGTTTCACTCAGGAGTGTTTGAAAGTCTCTGAAATTGCTCTCTGCCAGTTTCTGGGTCCCTTTGATCCGAGTGCTTGACTGCTGGTTAGCCACAAAGCCAAATATGATGCCAAGACTGTAGGGAAAGAGAAAAGTGTTGGCCAGGATCCAATGTCCTCAGCAGCACAGGAGCCGACGAATGGCCACCTCCACCACCTTCCACTGCAGCTACCCACTAAGACCACCATTGCACACCACCAACACACAAAACAGTTAGACTAAGGCTCTGAAGACAGATCTCCGTTTAGGATGGAGTACTGTGTTCATGGCTCTCATAAATGAAAAGTGTTCACAACAACTGCTGGAAGGACAGTGACAAAGGCATAGGCTGTGTCAGGTGTGTGAGTGTGTGTGTGTGTGTGTGTGTGTGTGTGTATGCTCCCACAAGCATGCATGCACCTTGTGGGTATATCCTCTTACACCCATACAAACATTATCACGCACCTGAGCTACCCCCATAGAGGAGGGAAATAGCAGACTAGGAAGAGGGACTTGGGATGTCTGGTGTTTTCTTCATTTGATGGTTAGTTTCTGTGTTGTCCGGATTGAAAATAAATAAGGTATTTCAGCATTAAAGCACCGTGGGAAGGATTAGTGTCATTTCCTTTTGCTGGGATAAAATACACTCACAGCGATTTCCTCCCACATGACACCAGGCTATGTCAAGATGACAACTTGAAGTGAACACACCGTACATATGAAGTACAAAATACACCCAAATGGTGGTGCTAGAAATGTCCTGGTTCTCTTGCTAAGGGTTGTGTTTTCCTCAGGGAAATTCTTGAATATGTACTTACGAAGAAAATACTTTTCTCTACATAAAATACACATCATAAGGGATTCCAAAAGCCTTCACATAGCCACCTTGCAGGAAAGACTAGCCTATGTGAAAATTAAAACCTTCTTCCTCACCTATCTCAAAAGAGTGAATTTAAGGGTACTAAAAGCTCTTGTGCTTATTAGCTACTATCAGTCTCTTGAGTTAAGTTATACAAATTGGTTCATTTGTTGAGGCAGAGCCTCTGAACATTAGAATTTTATAGGCTGCAGGAGCAAAGGCCCAGCCAGGCATGGTGGCATACATCCATTATCCTGATACTTGGAAGAACAAAGTAAGAAGACCTCAGAGCTCCGGAGTAACCTGAGCTGCACAAAGAGACCTTGTCTCAAAATAAAAACAAACCTCTCAAGGCAGGGGAGCTAAAACCCAAACTACTTTTCAATCTGACCACTAGAGGGCAGCAAGGAATCAATAAATAGCACAATGCGCTTTACCCACAGACCCAAACGACCAAAACTGTTATTTTGTATCCAGTGTACAATGTGCATATGCTTTAAGAACAGTTTAGCAAGTATCAAAGAAATCTTGAGAAAACAATATGCAGCAGCCTATCAGGTTACCAAGCAATCTCTTGTGTTTTATGCACACATACACACGTACCAGCGGGATAGCAAGCATTCTGCCTTCTTGCATTGAAAAATCCCATGTCATCAAAAAACAAAACAACAACAAAACCCCAAACAAACAAATGAACAACAACAACAAAATATGAGTCCCATGACAGATATTCACTCTATTTAAGAGTACTGCTGGGGGCTGGTGAGATGGCTCAGCAGGTAAGAGCACCTGACTGCTCTTCCGAAGGTCCCAAGTTCAAATCCCAGCAACCACATGGTGGCTTACAACCATCCGTAATGAAATCTGATGCCCTCTTCTGGAGTGTCTGAGGACAGCTACAGTGTACTTACATATAATAAATAAATAAATCTTTAAAAAAAAAAAAAAAGAGTACTGCTATATGGGTCTGGAGTACTGCTATATGGGTCTGGAGAGATGGCTCAGCAGGAAGAAAGTATTCACAACTGCTCTTCCAGAGAACCCAAGTTTAGTTCCTAGCACCTGTGGGGCTACTCACAACCAACTGTATTGCCAGTTCTGGGGCATCCAATGCCTCTGGCTTTCAAGGGCGTCCACATTCCAGTGCTCATACCCCACACACAGACACGTACACACATAGACACATACACACATAGACACATAATCACAGATACATACAGATGGACAAATAATCACACATAGCTACATACACAGACACATAGTAAAAAAATATATGTATATGTATGTGTATATATATATACATATATAATATATGTATGTATGTATATATGTATATGTATATGTATATGTATATATATATATATATATATATATATATATATATATATATATATATATATATGTATATATATATTCTAAACAAATAAAAAGTACTGTTGCATCCGGAGGAGCGCTTAGTTTGTACGTGGCTTCTCTTTTTTAAAACTTGCCTTCCTGTGGCAATAATACACAGTTCCTCTCGGGCTGCCAGTGACCCTAACATGACTATGTGGCACATGACATTGAACAGTACTTCACTCAGCCTAGTGAGCTACGGTGGAATTAGGAGAGCCAGAACATGTGACTTAGACCTGGTTCCTCATTCCCACCCTGCCACCCACCACCACCCCTCCCTCCTCCCCATCCCCCCACTTCACCCCCCTCCACCCCCACTAACTCTGTGAAGACCTTTTTCCTATCTGAGCTTCAGCCAGCTTGGGGCCAGGGCAGCTTGGAGCTGATATTATAAACTAGCTGGAATCCACCCTCGGATTCGCTGCTCACACTGCGAAGGAGGAGAGGGCTTGGGGGATGTCCACAAATCCCCTGGTAAATCCTTAACCTTGAGTCCCATCTTAGTGCAACCTGAGAAAATGAAGAGACAATGTCCTGTACCCTTTGAACTGCTATATGATCCACTACTCTCTGTCCTACACTTATATTTGTATATGAAGCAGACATTGTGCCTCAGTTACGATCATTACTGACGAGCAGGACACAATCCTAATCTAGGTTAGTGACTCGATGGTTTTAGAGTTATGTGAAAGGCACACATGCACAACATACACACACACACACACACACACACACACACAAAACCAAGAACTGAAACCTGGTAATGTACAAGGGTCTTTATTTAACTAAGCCAGGTTCAAATATTTGGGTTGTGACAAGTCAGAATCACCCCCTAAATAGAGCTGGTATCCACCTTGGGGAATCAGACTCTCCCTGCATGCTACAAACTGTCTCGGCCATTCCTTCTACTGAACAACAGACCCGTTTGGTCATGGAATAAGTCAAAGTGGACCGGGAAGTTTATCACTTCCTATTGACCTTTTCCTGTCCATCCCCATGAAAGGAGCTCTTCCACGGGGATCTGTGATGTCGTGGGTCACAATGCCTGCTGAGATTTACTATTAGTTATACCTAAGTTCAATGTCCCTAAAAGGAGATCGTAACCACGTCCCTGTCAACTTTGCCTTATGTAGCCTGTCCCCATTCCAGAGCGCTTGAAGGTTTGCTCTAAACTTGATCTGCTGACACTTGCTGTGTGCTCAGAGTGGACGTCAGAAACTGCCCTTGTCCTTTATTCTATATGACTCTACTCACAAGACTGTCACTCAGATCACTCAGATCAACAAACTGCTATACAACCGTTCAGAAAATATTCTTTCCAAACTTTCCAACTGTCAAGAACACAGTTCTAGAGAGCCCGGCTAGAGACGATCAAAATCATGCTATCAATAACTTTAACCAAAAAAAATAAATAAATAAAGTAAAAAAATCTGTGCTAAACAGAGTTCTGCAAATGATTTCAACAACTTTCCAAGCAAATTTCCAGTGTAAATGTTTATGTTTAGGTTAAAAAATGACAACTCCAAGGGCTGGAGAGACGCCTTGGCAGTTAGCAAGGATGCTTTTCCAGAGGACCCAGGTTCAAATCCCAGCACCCACATGGTCACTCAATGATTCCAGTTCTTCCTGAGGATCTGGCCTTGGCAGGCATCAGGCATGCACAAAATGAACAGACACGTGAACATAAAACACCCAAAGGTGATAACAACAACAACAACAACAATGTTTAAAATAACAAGTTCAAAAGCCCCCATGGTCAGATAGAAAGCATGAGAGGAAACAGGGTGGCCGGAGACCTGGAAGGTGGCAGGTGGCTGGCAGAACATTTTCTCTGTAGTTCTCCAAAGTAACACCAAAAAGGAACTTCCCAGCATCTACAAACACCTATAAACTGACTTCTTACATAAAACCCCCCAATGAGCAAATATTAGCAACTGATAAAGACTTTACTATGTTGACCAATGCTAGTTTCCAGTTATGAGCTCTAACTTAAACCTTTCATTTGAACTAAATAGGCAACGAATGCCTCTATTTGCCGTCTATCTAGACACTCTCTGTCATTCATTGTATTTTAAAGCAAATATTAGAGCCACATAAATTATTTTTTCTTTGTAACAGATACCAGTCAATGACTAGGGCACGAAGACACCAAGAAAACAATGACCCAAGGCAAACAAGCCATAAAACAGCAATGGATGCCCTGTCAGTGGAACCAGACATAACTCTTCTTAAACTACCAAATAGGTGCTTTGGTGCAGTAGAGTAAAATGTCTTCAGATTTTGAGCAGAAGGCAGGAACTTTTATTCGTAGGATAAATGGCATTATGAATTGTCTGTATAGTGTGGAAAATAATCTCACATACTTAGAAATACAGACTTAAGAGCTCTTATAGAGGGAGGGGGAGGGCAGATATGGGATGGGGTGGTAGTGGAAGTGAGATATCATTTGAGATGTAAACGAATGGAATGATTAATAATAAATGAAAAAAATTTAAAAAGAAAATATGTATATACATACATACACATATATGCATGTAACAACAATTAATGAAAAGAAAAGCTATGAATTTGAAAGAGAGAAAGATGGGAGAAATGAGAGGGCTTAGAGGGAGGGAAGAAAGGTGAGAAATGAGATTATTTTAAAAATTTAAAAAAGAGTTTTTATAGATCAAATCTTTAGGAAATGAAGCAATTTTCCCCCTGTCTACGGCCTTCATGAAATTGGCCAGTGAAAAGCCAAATAAATGCTTTTAGTGAGCAATAATGGATCCCTTCCTTCTTAAAAGTTACTTATTTAAATGTTAAACAACCAGATCTCTTGTTCCCATTAACAAAGACTCAAGATGTTCCGGCAGGATACAGTCTGACCTGTTTTCTGAGATGCTGTACCCTCCAAGCCAGGGGGTGGTCTATACATCCTACGCTTAGATAAATGTAGAAGCTTTAGTTCTCCAGGGAAATCGTTACCAAAGCTGACTTACGATGCTATCCAGAAACTTCCTAAAATTCAAGGCATGGATGGGCTTAGGCTATTCTTTTCTTTCTAGATTCATCTTTCCCCTCACTTACTTGTATGCTTGTGTGTCTGTGTATGGGTACATGCAATTGGGTCCAGTGCTCACAGAGGCCAGGAAAGGGTGCTGGGTCCTGGGGCTAGAGTTACAAGTGGTTGGGAGCTGCCCAGTGAGTGCTTGGAACTGAACTTGTGTCCTCTGCAAGAGCAGCAAGCCTTCTAAAACACTAACTAAGCTGTCTTCTCAGCCTTCTTTTCTCTTATACAGCCTTTGGGACACTGACAAATGTAGTTGTTGACAAGTGTGAAGGAAGAGGAAGATACATCTGCTGACCCAGCCACTGGAGTGGGAATGCAATCCTCTGCAGACAGACAGACAGCAGAACCAACGTGGCCAGGTCCCAAGGTTCTCACATTCTAGAGCTGCCTTTAGGGAAAGCTCAAAGACAGCATGACCTCATGATCTCCTGATCGAAGCCTAGTTCTTAATGCCTGGGGTGTGTAGATGAAAAACATACAAGTCAAATCTGTGGGCGAAGGAAACATGTGTCTCCAGCTTCTTGGAAACACTAGGGAACCCCTGTAGAGTCGGAAGGGTCTTTAGGCTGTAACTTACATTCCTTTGCTAACTTCCCCTCCCCCTTCCCATACTGCCTTGCTGGGTCTAGTCATTCCTGAGAAAACTTCAAAGGGAAGTAGGGAGAGAGACAGACGCTTCAGGAATTACCAGTGAAAGAATAGATTTGAGTTGTTTGTGAGAGACAGACAGACAGACAGACAGACAGAGCAGAAAAAGTCAGAGATGGAGAAGAGATGTCCACACTTTGAGTTCAAGTGAGAAAGGAAGGAATAAGCAGAGTGCAGGAAGTTAAGGGCACATGTATCCAGGTTCTGTTTGTGCACATATTAATACTTGGTTAATGTTCACACTTGTATTATTTTCAGTAAGCCCTGTCTTTGATCCAGCTGTCACTTCTCTGGGACAAGAGGTAATGAATTGGCTTTTGTTGGTGATGGGAAGTCTTCATTGGTCACGTTTATATCAATTCAATAGGTAACCCAGGCCTGCGCTAGTAACTCAGGAGCCAAGCAGCTGAGCTCCGTCCAGCTTCCCAGGAACCTTGACTTCCTTTTCCAGGGACAGCTATTGGCTTTGTCAATCACTACACAATTTTTTTTTTTTTTTGTCAATTATAAAAAGGTGTTTCGCCAAGTGTGCCTTTGATTCCAGCACTCCGGAGACAGAGGCAGGTGGATTTCTGTGAGTTTGAGACCAGCCTATTCTACTTAGTGAATTGCAGAATAGCCACGCTGTGTAGAGAAACACTATCTCAAAGGCAAACAAATGAACAAAGTGTGCTTCCTCCTTTATTGTTTTATCAGATCTGCACATTTCTTTTTCTTGTCATCTTTCTTGGAGGTAGATCTAGACCCTTGGAATCTTTGGTGGGTATATCTGTAAGCCATGCGTCTTGGTCAAGCCTTTAAAAATGACCCTACTTAAGCACTTTTCCTCTAGGTTTGGACCCCGAACTTCAATTGTAGGACTTAACTTTGCTTTATGCCTAAAGTCCCAATTAGTAATGGTTAGACTTAAAACATCTTACAGCTGCTGAGCCAATGTGGTGATTTTAGAAGGCAGAGTAGAGTGCTCAGTGCTGAGCCTTGTGACTGTAGCCATCAGGTTCAGCACTGGGCGCGTGACACTTCATTTCTTTTAGTGTAGAAAATGCTCACTGAGGTAAG
Source organism: Mus minutoides (assembly GCA_902729485.2). Lineage (NCBI taxonomy): Eukaryota > Metazoa > Chordata > Mammalia > Rodentia > Muridae > Mus > Mus minutoides. The sequence continues at coordinate 76,012 of LR752306.1, read as the reverse complement.
GGAAGATGGCTCAGCGGGTAAAGGGACTTACTGCCAAGCATGAAGTTTGGAGTTCGATCCCCAGAACAGGCATGATGAACTTAGAGAAGAGACCCTCTCAAGAGCTGCCCTATGTATACCTCTATGTATTCACTCTGCTCCCTACCCCACCCTCGGTAGCTCACACATTCGCCACACACACAATAAATTAAAATGTAATTTAAAAAATTCTAAAAAGCTACAAGCATTGAAGAGCTATGTAACAATAAGGGGGGGGGGGTCTCTTGGGGGGGCAGTCTTCAGCTGGGGGATAGATGTAATTCCTACAAAACAGCCCCGTCTTAAAAGCATGTATGTTTCTGATTTGCCATCAGCTGGAAACTTCTATCAACAGCGGGAATTACACATGAACATCCTGGCTTATGAAGGAATTTTCTAGACTTCACAAGAAGGGGGCAAATGGCACACTCAAGAAGAGCAGGTATCAGAATGACTAGGAAGTTCTTTATGTTCAACAATCTTTACAAATTCACAGTGTTCAGGGATTCAACTAGCAAACAGAGGCTCTCCTTCCTGCTTCTGCGTGAGCTGTGAGCCTCCACAGAGGTGCCAGGGGAAGGAGGTAACCGCTTTCAGCCATTAAGTTTGCCAGGGGATGGGGACCCGGCTCAGTGGGCAAAAGTGCTTGCCACATAAGCAGAAAGACTTGAACTCAAATCCTAGGACCTTTGCGGCGAACATCTGTAATCTCAGCAAAGCCTGCGGAGGATGGAAGGAGGAGACAGGAGAATCCCTGAAAGCTTGAAGCAGCTAACCTAGAGTTCTCTCAGGGAAAAAACCCAAAGAGGCCCTGCCTCAAGCAACGGGGAAGATGAGGAGTTACTGCCAAGGCTGTCCTGTGACCTCATAAAGGCCATGGCATATGAATACCTGAATTCACACATTCCTGGGTTCCCATAACACAAGTATGTGAGCACACACACACACACACACACACACACACACACACACACAACTTGTCAGAACATTTACAAGAGGAACTGCCCAAAGGACCACTCAGGGAGTAAGGCAACTTCCAGACTCTGATATTATCTAGTTGACAATGACACCTTTGTGAGTCACTTCCAATGTCCCTTTCTGGGTGTGCTGGGGCATGCCTCTTATCCCAGGACTTGGAAGCCAAAGTAGGCACACTATTAGATGTTTAGGCCCAGCCAGGACTTTTGCAGTCCTAACTAAGTTCAAGGTCAACCTGTTCTCCATAGTGGGATACTGTCTCAAACAAAAAGGAAAAGGAAAAAAGAGAGGCTGGGTGTAGTGATGCATGCCTTTAATTCCAACATTTTGGGAAGCAGATGAAGCTGGATCTCTGTGAGTTCAAGACCAGACTGGTGTATATGTATATAGTGAGTTCCAGGATAGCCAAATATATATTGTGAACTCTGGACAGAAGAAAAATTAAAGAAGAAGAAAGAGATGCAGGAGGAGGGAGAAAAAAGAAGAAAGACAAAAGAAGAAAGGAGAGGAGGAAGAGGAGGAGTAGAAGGAGAGGAGGAGGAAGAGGAGGAGAAGGAGGAGGAGGAGATAAAACAAGCCCATGGATAAGAGCAGACATCCCTGTCTCCCTGCAACACCCTGGCAGAGGCGGCTGGTTGGAGTCTTGACTTGCCTCATGAGCAGACAAATCACCAGGAGGGAGAGGCCCAAGAACTTCCTCCGGCATGGCGCATTCTGCTTCTGCCGCTGGTGCATCTCTCCGCCGCATTTGTTGCAGCAACGGCACATACAAAAGCAGCAGCCCACCAGAGGCATGAGGATAATGAACAGCAGTCCCAGGATGGTGCAGATAAGAACTCCGATCTCATAGAAGGCAACCTGCAAGGCAAAGGAAAAGCACAGCACCTGTCACACAAAACAGGAAGAACATTCCTCAGGTACTTGTATTGTGAGTACCTCAGTAGGCACTCAGTTAAGGACTTTTCCATTTAGAAGCTCTCTGCTGAAGGAAGTAGAGTCCTGAATTACCAGAATGCTGGCCAAGAGTTTCATATTCCTTTCAAATGCCTGGAAGTTACCCTAAGAGCAATGTCAAGTGGGAAATGGTTTACTTTCGATTCCAGGGGCATTTTGTTTTCCAGATGGCTTTAAAAAAAAAAAAAAGCTCTACATAGAGAGTCATACACACACACAGGGTGCTTTACACCAGGAAGCCAGAACAAGTAGAGATTAGGAAAGATTGGAACCATGGTGGATGGGATTGATTAGTGACAAACTCCATGTTTCTAAAAGAACCTCAATGTTGAATGAAGTGTAGACATTCTGAGTGACTCAAGCATAAGGCCTTTACCTTTTCCACACAGACAGTGGGAATGACAGTATGGATTTCACCGGGTCATTGTGAGAAGGAGAGAGAACATATGCTTAAAGAGGAAGTACCTAGGCAATCAATCACCAGGCAATAGCAAGTGAAGCTTTCTATGCCGTCCAAGAGGCAGACCTGGTGACTACGGGACTTGGCAGCCCGTGTCCACACTGGTCCTGAGTTCCCAGGATCCAGCACGACTCCCACATACAATCATTAGATTGACCTTAACTCTTTCCACTCTCTTTGCTAGCTTGGTCCTGGAGTACATGGATCAATCAATGTTCTGGAGGATGGAATAACCTTTCATTCCAGTCTGTGCACAGAGTCACTTGCGTTCCTCTTGTTTGTCTGCTCACTCCCTGATGCTTTCTTTTGTTTGGGGGACAAACTTCCCTGTATCCCAGGCTGGTCTCAGTAGTCAAGAATGATCCTCTTGCCTCCACCTCTTGGATCCTTCAATCACAGGATGTATGTCTCCATGCCTAGCTTATATGGTACTGAGGATGGAACTCAGAAATTCGTGAAAGCTAGGCAAGTACTCTACCAACTAGAATGGCAGGAAACTCACAGGATGGCATTTGATGATTCATGAACAAACAAGATAGCAGTGGATGAGGTAGGTGTTAAAATGAAGGGTCGGACAAGATGTGAACCTTGCTCCTTTAGGTGTGCACTGAAACCTGACCTCACATCCAATTCCTTATTTAACCAACTCACTTTATCTTTCTAGAGTTGAATGATGTCTGTTTTTTCTTATTACTATAAGTGAAGCAATCAAAAAGAGAGCTCAAGGCTGCCACTCCCTGAGCCTGTCCACAATGGAACACAGCAGTGACAAAAACAGCTGAAGAAAAGAGTGACTTCTGTCCCTGAAATCTGCAGAGCTAAAAAACATCTCCTGACACAGGGATGTGATTATGTGTGTGCCCTCTGGCCACCTGGCGTTAGCAGCCACCCACCAGTGTGCGATCCCCTACCCTGCCATCTCTGTCATCACTCCTGAATGTCCAGCAGGATGAGCTTGGTGGCAAACCTGCCATCCTCCCAGCCAGCTGGCTCTCCTCAGTGCCACCTTGCCTCGGTGCTTGTCTCTTCGCTTAAATGGTCTGATGTACAGACAGCAGCCCTACTGGGTGGACAACCCTGCCAGAGGTGAACGTGATGCTTTTGGTAAGAAAACACTAAAAGCGAAGTCAGCTCCATCCCTCTGGGAGTGCCTGGTTCCCACTGGGAAAATAGGCATTCATATGACGAGCCTCATAGGCACCAGGGATGAACTGTCACGATTCAAAGCAAAAGCAACTGCTTAAGAGTCGATGTTCTTTTGATAGCAATTAGCTATAGGCAATTGCTCATGTATGAATCAAGGTGCAGCTGACACTTGAATATTGTTTACTTCAATATTAAAGTTAAAATGCTAAACAGAAAAGCAAGGGCAGCTGCTGAGTTCATCAGAGGGTGTGGTGTGTGTGTGTGTGTGTGTGTGTGTGTGTGTGTGTGTGTGTGTGTGTGTATGTATAGCCTCTTTCTCCTATCCATGAACACCCATTACTAACTGTACTGGCTGGTTTTGTGTGTCAACTTGACCCAGGCTGGAGTTATCACAGAGAAAGGACCTTCTGTTGGGGAAGTGCCTCCATGAGATCCAGCTGTGGGGCATTTTCTCAATTAGTGATCAAGGGGGAAGGGCCCCTTGTGGGTGGGACCATCTTTGGGCTGGTACTCTTGGGTTCTACAAGAGCAGGCTGAGCAAGCCAGGGGAAGCAAGCCAGTAAGAAACATTCCTCCATGGCCTCTGCATCAGCTCCTGCTTCCTGACCTGCTTGAGTTCCAGTCCTGACTTCCTTCAGTGATGAACAGCAATGTGGAAATGTAAGCTGAATAAACCCTTTCCTCCCCAACTGTTTCTTGGTCATGATGTTTGTGCAGGAATAGAAACCCTGACTAAGACACCAACTAACTCTAGCATTCCTTGAGAAGTAATATCAAGAACTAAGAAATCAACCCAGACACTCAAAATTCTCCCATACTTACAGATTTGCTCCCATTTCTCAGCAAACAAAATTATTTAATAGTTTAAAGGAATTTTAAATATTTTCTTTGGCCGGGCGTGGTGGCGCATGCCTTTAATCCCAGCACTCGGGAGGCAGAGGCAGGCGGATTTCTGAGTTCGAGACCAGCCTGGTCTACAAAGTGAGTTCCAGGACAGCCAGGGCTACACAGAGAAACCCTGTCTCGAAAAACCAAAAAATATATATATTTTTTCTGAACCCCAGGAAGCGATATACTCAAATCCAGAAAAGAAGATGAATTAAAATGTTTATAGTGCATCAGTTTTAGCTTCACCACCACCAACAACAAAAGTTTATAAGTTCTATACAACCTTCCCAGTTTTATCGATTAGGTATCAGACAGGGTCAGGAACGAGACTGTATGATTTCCCTTCTCTTTCTCCCACCCTGCCATAGAGCAGAATTGATCTTAGGGCCTCACACACCACAGAGCTGACACAGACAAAACAAACTGAAACACCATCACAGGGGAATCACCGCAGAAGAACAGAAAGCGCCGACAGAGACAGCACTAGCCATTGACCTAAGACGAACAAAACGACACAGAACAGAGAGCAAGCGCACAGTTTACCTTCAGAGCCAAGACTATGATTTCTGGCTGTGGAAATCAAAGCAGTTGAGGAGTTTGTGTGTAGCAGAGGCAGCATGCATCAAAATAAAACAGAAAAGTCACATGAGTCATTCACCATAACCGTAATTCCACATGGTAAAACAACAAGGTGGGGAATCCACATGAGAACGGGATAGAGGATTCTGGCATATGGAGAATCAATGTTTCAGAGTAAAGTTCTGGAATTCATGATTGGGTTTTTAAAAGGTACAAAGTCAGTGTGATCATCAGTTAGGGAAAAAGCAATCACAGGACAGTTATGGATGTTAACATGCCTGCTATATGATCTCCATGAAGCAGTAACAAGGGCTGCCTAGAGTCCAAGAATCAAAGGCAACTCTTCTAAAGCGTGCCCTCTAGAATGAAATCTGGAAATGCCCTTCCCTTGTTTGACAGCACCCAATGAGGTTCCACCATTTCTAATGCAAGCTTCCCAGCATGGACCTTTACTAGCCAATCTGGGCTTCACCTCCTCAGTTTTCTTGGCCATTCTAAGTTAGTTGTTGTCATTCATTGGCAAACCATCTTCTCTTTTCCCTCCTCACTCTGACTTCCCAGGCTGCTTCCCCATCATCCGTCACTCATCCATACTCATTCATCACTCACTGGAGGAAACTCAAGTCTTAGAAGAGATGCCGTCTCCTCCAGAAAGTCTAGGCATTGTATGCCTTCCTTCCTATGACCTGGTGTCCCCGAACTTGCCGTTGGAGGTAATGTTCTCACTTAGAAGACCCGGCCTCCACGTTGCCATCTCCTGTCGTACCAACTCCAAGAAAGCAAGCAATACTTACCCAATCAAAACTAAGTCAACTGATGTGCTAATGGCATAGAAGTCACAACCCAAGACCAGAGATTCCTCGGCATGGTCCAGAGATTGAGACCAGTCAGTCAGGAAAATGAACCAGACCACAAGGAGGAGAGGAAAATAAAGCAGATCTCAGTGCATTTTTCTATAAGCTAAATTTGCTCAGTTTATAAGACTAACTCTTTTGGTCACCTATGTAAGGGGGAAGAAAGTTGCTTCTGTTTTTGGGGTTTTTTTTTTTTAGAATTTATTTTACTTATATGAGTATTCTTTCTGCGTGTATAATTGCATGCCACAAGAGAGCATCATATCACATCATAGATGGTTATGAGCCACATGCCACCATGTGGTTGCTGAGAGCTGAATTGGAGATCTTACTGAGTCAACTCTCCAGCCCAAAGATATATATATATACATATATATATATATATATATATATATATATATATATATATATATGTGTGTGTGTGTGTGTGTGTGTGTGTGTGTGTGTGTGTGTGTGTGCCCTATCTGCATGTATACCTGCATGCTAGAAGAAGGCATCAGATCAGATTATATATCCCATGTGGTTGCTAAGAATTGAACTCAGAGCGGCTAGTGCTCTTAACCACAGAGCCATCTCTCCAGCCATGCTGTTGTTGTTTCTAAATGCCCTCTGGAGCAAAGTAAACGGAGGTGGTTGTCATTCTCCATGTCGCCGTTTTGAAGTTTTCTGGTTTGGACATTTGAATGTGTGCAAACTGTTTCTTACCTGGGGCAGATCCTTAGACCCCTGAAAGAACAATGTTTGTGATTCTAATAATTTTTAACCAAAACCCTGAAAATGTTGAAGGTTGAGGACATTTCAGATACACATGTCCACAAGGGTCACCTTGACAAGTTTTACTCTGTCTTCCTGGGTGAGCCCACAAGCTTGATACCACTCACAACCTTGACTCCCACATCTACCAACCCTAAGGCCCTCCCAGTATAACTAATTTCCAGGCTCCTATCCCCTTGCAGTACATGAGTCCAGATCTGAGGAAAGCCAGGTATCTGTATTTTAAGAGAGCTCTCACGAAAAGATTACAACTGAGTAATTTGGGGAAATCTGTCCTCAGTTGGTATTGTGGCTGGTCATACTGGATCTAGAAAGGTCACTGTGATGGTTTGTACATGCTTGGCCCAGGGAGTGGTACTATTTGGAGGTGTGGCCTTGTTGGAGTGGGTGTGGCCTAGTTGGAGTAGATGTGGCCTTGTTGGAGTAGGTGTGGCCTTGTTGGAGTAGGTGTGGCCTTGTTAGAGTAGGTGTGGCCTTGTTGGAGTAGGTGTGTTACTGTGGGCATAGGCTTTAAGACGCTCATCCTAGCTGCCTGAAAGCCAGTATTCTCTTAGCAGCCTTCATATAAAGATGTAGAACTCTCAGCTCCTCCTGCACCATGCCTGCCTGGATGCTGCCATGTTCCTGCATTGAGGATAATAGACTGAACCTCTGAACCGGTAAACCAGCCCCAATTAAATGTTGTCATTTATAAGACTTGCCTTTGTCATGGTATCTGTTCACAGCAGTAAAACCCTAACTAAGACAGTCACTCTACTTATAAGCTATAACGAACTGCTAATTCTTTTGTAATTTCTCCAACCCAACAACCAGCCTTGCCTGGTAAATTTGACATGGTACAATAAACACCTCCGAGGACTTGGGTGGGTGAATTTTCACTGATCTCTTTCTAAATGAGTTGCCACGTGGGATAAATTTATTTCCGTGTTACACAGCAGTTAAAATCATGATTTTACAGCTTGGTGTCCTATGATTCTCTATTCGGTTGCCTATTATAACCATTTAGGGAATCTTTTAAAAATACCAGTAGCCATCTCTGAAGAACAGTACCAAAATCTTTAGGGAACATTTATAGTATTGCTACCAATGCCACACAGAGTCTCAGTTCACTCATGGGTAGAAGAAGCAGAAAATGTTCCTGATGATGCTTTACAAAAACTAGAAAGGAAATGGCAGCCAGCGACATAATGGTTGCTCTGCTATCAATGCTTCGTTGTGTTTGGGATGAGCTGGTACTCGGGAAGGTTACAGGCCCGAGCCTATTGCAGACAGTAAAACCCAATGATCCCTGCAGTGTACTGTCTTCTAAATACCCTCGAAGATCCCAAGGGTGGGCTTTCCTCATGGAAAATGAGGTGTGAATTCAAACTAGGGGTGTGCCTTCTCCCCCTGAAGAGGTACTGAATAGGTAGGTAGCTGGGACTACTTCCTGGCCTCCCCTGCCACCTTGGAGTCTCCAGACAGGGGTCCAAGTGAGGTGATGTTCCTGTTTCTACTCACACCCAGAAGAACCCTTGCTATTTGGGCTATCGGATTAGTCAGGCGTGCTAATGTTCTTCAGATACATAGAAAGCAACAAGTCATTGTATTTTGCCCAGAGATGTGAGCCAACCTGGATGATGCTTTGGTGATACAGTGAAGAGGGAGTACTGAAGGCGGATGAGTACTCTTTAGAGTCCTAGGAGGGTAGTGAGAGGAGGTAATGTAGTTCCTCTTCAACAGTCCCACAGTCGGCCCAGTGGCCGGATGAAATGGCTTCCGCAGCGGTTTCCCTCTTTGGCTTTTGTAGTCACCCTTCTCCTGGGTCACCTATTACAAACTGAGGCGCTGATGAAGCTGATGTTGTTTCTAATTCCAAGGTCTGGACTCATTAGCCATTGGGGCAGTGGGCATTCACATTCAGACCTGTGCTGGCTGTCTCTTTGTCCTCCTGGACATCATCCTCAGTGCAGAACAGGAAAGAGTGATATGTCCTAATTACTTCACTGGGAGTTGAAAATATGACAAACGCGTTTCCCTGGCTTTTAACACCCTACATTCAATGCACAAAGATCTATGTGTTGTCAGGGTCTTCCACTCACAACTAACCAAAGCCAACGGAACTTTCTTCATTTGAATCCCAGAAGTAAAAGGAGCAGATCAGCTGGGCAGAGATCAGCAAGCTCCTTTAAAGCTCTCTGAAAACCCTGACCACTCTCCTCCTATTATCCAGCCTGGATCACTCTTCTTTCTCTCTGGACCAACTGTTCAACTTTCCCACACCTGATCTCTACACTCACCTGGTCCCCAGCACACCCAGAGCATCCTGTACCCACCTACCCCTGTCCTCTCCACTTCTGCCAGAATCACTACTTGTGATAAGGGCTTCTGCTCCAAGTGACTTTCTCTGTTCCTCTGAGCGTTGCTTCAAACCTATGGATTTCCTTATCACCCTTTGCCCTGGAGCCATAGGCTCCTGCCCCTGCTTGCCCAAGAACAACCTTACTCATCTCTGCCATTTCTTTAATTCTAACCAAGTATGCACTCCTAAGCAGGTGTACCACAAACCCAGCAATGAGCAAAGATGAGAAGTTGTTGTGTAGCAAACTGTTTTTTAAAACAACCTCCCTGTCACCAGTTTTGGCTTCTAAAGATTCTCAAGCATTTCTGTCTAGAGAGTTCCCCTCCCTTAGCTAAAAAAACAAACAAAATCTAGTATTTCTTTTCAAGAAATTTTAAACTTGGTTCTCCTCAACAACCAATTTTGAAATTCCTGCTGCCACTAAAATGAGGTTTATAAAACATGACAACACTACATAAAAAAAAAAAAAACCCTCAATCAAAAAAGTTACCAAAGTACAGGTTTAAAAAAAAAGATTGTTTGAAGGTCTGTGTTCACACCAAACATGATATCTCCTATTTGCTATTCTTAATAAATTTGCTATTCTTAATAACAAAAACAAAAGCTTACCTCCTTGGAATCAACTGAGATGTCAAACTTCTTGTTCAGTAAGAGTTTTTTGATCAAATCTATAAAGAAAAAAACACAAAGTAGAAAAATTATTTTTTCAGTAAAAGTATACAATACATATGCATAAGGTCTGTTAGGTAGTTAGAAATTACTTCAGGTAGACACAGCATTCTTAAATGGTAGTCCAGTTCTTAAGTCAGGTAAGTAATTAAGCTAATGAGTCTAACTTTACAGTGAAGTTGCTAACTTAATTGAACATGCGCCCAAATAATCAAGAGTGGGAAAGTAAATATTTTCCATGATATTTCAGAGTTTCCATACACAGCTTAGAGACAGGAAGAGGGATTTCTCACATTAATATCTCCTGGATGGCTTTTAAGACTCATTTGTAGATATTGAAAATGTTAGGAATAAGTTGTATTTGTGGCTACAAATAAAACTAGTGACTTCAGGGACGGCAGAATGGTTCTGTTGGTAAGGGCACTTGCCACCCACAAGTGACCCACATGTCATCCCCAGAGCCTGTGCTGGTGCAAAAAGGGAACAAATGCCTGTAAGCTGTCCTCTGACCTCCACTATGTACACCTGGTGGACAGAGCCCCAGACCTCATCCATGAGGTTTACCTATCCTACCACTGTGCTACACTTTCAATCAATGATGGAGACCTCAGGCAAAGGGTGAGCATGGCAAGAAACACACTTCTAGGCAGGCAGGCGGGGAGTGTCCGTCATTGGCTGGGGCTAGGTGCTGGGAATGCCTTATGTGTTTAAAGAGGAATTCCAGGTGCTTGCTGGCGGTGACCTGATAAGGAGAGGGGAAGTTTAACCTGGTTGTGACTGCATGACCTCCTTTAGTGGGGATAAAGGTGAGAGACCCAGGACATGCAGACCCTGGATGGAGGAGGGAGTAGTCCTCACTCCTACCACTCTCTAGTTGAGATTTTTGAGGTTGGACATGATTTGACCCCACTCCTGGCTCCTGACTGGCTCCTCCCAATCCCATGGTATAGCATCCCCACAAGTATCTTTTCATTATTCTGTAGAAGAAAATGGCGAGTCTGCACACCATATTACCATGGTATGAAGTCTTGAGAAAAAACAAAAAGAAAGCAAAACACTATACCCCTAGTTAGTTATAAGCTAAACTAACCATATTTTTTCACAGAATACTATTTATTTATTTATTTATTTACTGAAAAGAAAAGACCAAATGACAAACCATTTACTCTGAGGTGTCTGATAGATATTTTCCTAAATTTCAGGTATATAGCCTGCAGCTTCACAAAAGCCAACACAGCACCTATTACCTATGATTGAATGAAGCTTTGCAGCCAAAATTAGAATTTTATAAAACACCATTAATAAGTTTGCCTGTTACAACTAGTAGATATATTAAAAATGAAATGTGTTTAGACTGGAGAGATGGCTCAGCCATTAAGAGCACTGGCTGCTCTGAGAGAGGAACTTTGTTCAATTCCCAGCACCTACCAGGGTGCTTCTCAACTATCTATTGCTTGGTTCCAGGGATCCAATGCCTCTGTGTCTGTAAGTGGAGGCATCCATGGGAACACACAGTGCACAGACATACTTGCATATACGTGCATATATGTAAAACAAACATAACACTTATAAAATGAGATACACCAGCACAGGAAAACTTGTCAAGTTCATTGAATCCCTTTTCTGAGGAGAGTATAAGTGGTCGTGAAGGCTTCCGTGGCGAGATAGAAAATAGACCAATGATCATACATCAATACATCAAAGTAGGAAAAGTTCATTCACATCCCACATTGAAAACAGACTTAAAAGCCAGGTGGCAGTGGTGGTGGCCATGCAGGCCTTTAATTCCTAGAATTGGGAGGCAGAGAGAGGCAGGCCAGCCTGGTCTACAGATCAAGTTCCAGGACAGCCAGGGCTACATGAGAAACCCTGCCTCAAAAGAAAAAAGAAAAAGAAAAAGAAAAAGAAAAAGAAAAAGAAAAAGAAAAAGAAAAAGAAAAAGAAAAAGGAAAGAAGAGAAAAGAGAGAGAGAGAGAAAGAGAGAGAGAGAGAGAACAAAGAGCCTTAAAAGATGAGCACTGCCGGGCAGTGGTGGCGCATGCCTTTAATCCCAGCACTCGGGAGGCAGAGGCAGGCGGATTTCTGAGTTCGAGGCCAGCCTGGTCTACAAAGTGAGTTCCAGGACAGCCAGAGCTACACAGAGAAACCGTCTCAAAAAAAGAAAAAAAAGAAAGAAAAAAAAAAAAGATGAGCACTGACCCAGTTTGGGTCAAATCAAACAACCCAGAGTTAGGGAAATGACTAAGAGACACTTTTATTACCTGTCTCTGCATGATCAGATGTCCACACTGTCTGCAGCTCAAGCTTGTCACTGTGACAACCTGAACTGGGTCACAGACAGAAGAAAGTGGCTGACTCCCACTAAGCCAGATGTAAAAGAGATTTTTCAAAGATGTAGAAACAAACACCATCCCTCTCACTTTTTAATTATGTTATATATGAAAAGTTGGGTATTTGGTTTGACGGTTGGTTTGGTGTTTTTGAGACAAAATGTTGCTGTACAGGGCAGACCTACTTTGCCATTATGAGAATCCTCCTGCATCAACCCACTCACACCCATGCTAGCTTTGCATACAAACCACACCTGGTTAGGAAGGGATTCATTATCGTTACTTTTAAATTAATTAGAGAATGACTGTTAAAAATCTCCAATTTAATTCCAAATTGTGGTGGTTTTAGGCTCCCAAGGAGTAGCACTGCTTTGGTATTAATTTTCAGCCCATGTTTTCTCCGTTACTTCTGGATTGGTTCCTTCTTGGCCTTGAACCAGAAGCCAGCAAGTCAGGAAGGAGACCACAAAATACAGTCAGATGTTTTGAGCCTGATAAACCAGGACACTCGCCGTCCTGGCTAACTCGGTGCTGAGAGCAGAGCCTGGAGGGGTGTGCTCACCACCTCTCCTCCCTGGGACAGGCTCCCTGACTTAGGCAGGGTAAGGAAAGAGGCACTTGTTTTGGCTGAGTTCCTACCATGTCAGGAAGGCGAGCTGGCAGAACTCAGTCCTGCCGGTGGCAGCAGGTGGCTACTTGTTCACACCCTGACAGATCAGGGAGCAAAGGAAGAGAATGCCAGAGCTTAGCTTTTTCCTGCTTCTCTCCTTTTCTTTCTGTCAAGGATGCTAGCACACACAGCGGTGCCACTCTTACCTCCATGGTAGGTCTTCCTCTACAGGTAATCCTCTATAGAAAATTCCAAGGACACTAATGCCCTAGGTGTATATTAACCCAGTCAAGTTGCTGGTAACATTAACCATCACAGAACAGGGAAAGTGATTGCTGGGAAGGATAGGAAGAGGCCCAGGAACTTGTTCTCTTTCAACTCTGGGATGTTGTTTTAAAACTTTAGCAGCTTTGCAACAACTGCCCAGGTGGCACCTTCACCACACAGCTTAAGGTTCCCACATACAGCCTACAGGTCATTCTCCTGTGTACACCAAAGGGAACGTGACTCCCAAGACTTTTAACGTGACACTAGCATTGTTATCAGCTATGCAGTCCCTATTTATATAGTTCTCAAGATTATCCTATAATCCAAATGAAGCATTTTTGGAAAGATACTACTACATTATGTCCCCTAGGTAACACATCAAGAGGTGCAAGGGTAAAATTAAGTATGATATTTGGTTAAAATGGGTAGTACTTTTTGTTTGTTTTTGTTTTTTACATTTTTATTCATTGTGTGTTTGTGTGTATGTGTGTATGTGCGTATGCACACGCATGTGTGCATGCGCATTTGTGCACACACACAAGTAGAGGTCAGAAGGCAACTTCCTTCTTGGGTGGAATGTGATGGCCTTAGTACCTAGTTTAAGGTCTGAACATATTTGGGCCCTTGAACATTTTTGAGAATGGTGTTGGACCATGTCATTGAATGTGTGAGAAACTTATAGGCAGAAAGTGGAGGCGACAGGCTCAGCAGTCAATGGAATCTGTAAAGGAAGAACCAGAGCTAAGGCCCAGACCCATCCCTGCTGGTCTCAAGCTCTGACCAGTTACCAACAGACAGCTGACAATACGGTAGTTACCTTAGACTGAAAAGCTCAGAGAACTGTCTGTCAGGAACCCTGTACAGCTGCTACAGCCTTCACTACTCCACCAACTCTGGAACATTAGCGGCAGATGCCATCCCGGATGCCTTACACATGTTATGCGTGTGGCGCAGAGTAATCCTACAAGATAAATTATCACTTCCTTTCCCTCAGATGAAACGGAAACCCACAGAATTCAAGTGAATGTCCTGAATCCTTCCACATGCATTGGGTGGTAACGTTAGAACAGAGGGATGGAATCCAGGCAGGATGCACAGTAGAAAGAGCAGTAGATGTCAGAACCCAAATCACCCCGAGTGGGAGTTCCGATCCCCAGCAACAGTTCACTCCGTGACCACAGACAACTTCTTCACCAGCCAAGCGGAGCCTCAGCATCATCTGCAAGGTAGCCAGGATGATTTCGAGATCCGGCTGCTGTCACTTACAATCTTTCTGGTAACAGTCATGAGGTGGTAACAGTGAGTCTCTTCTTAAGAAGTGGAGCCTGTGGAGTGTCTGCCATTTGACACACATTCCAACCAGTCACATAGCCTGCTGCTATTGCTGGAGGCAGAGCTGGAAGCCTGGATTCCACATCCCAAGCTCTGCTTCGCCTGCAAACCTGGCTGAAGTACGCAGCTTGGTAGGTGATTGGAGCCACCCAGCGAGGGATAGATAGATAGATAGATAGATAGATAGATAGATAGATAGATAGATAGATAGATATCCCCTCTGTTCCTCCCTTTCCTCTAAGACCTCCCAGGGAGTGAGAATTGAAGGAGTTAATCCCTTAGGACAGGTACTTGGGCACACAGGGACAGGTGCTTGCAACCCTCAGAACATTTCAAGTGGACTGATGTATGGTCAAAATAACCACCTCTCTTTCATTCCCTCCTTCCCACCCCCCCTCCGTCTCTTTCTATATATGGATTGGTTTAAAGAGCATAAATACCCCTTACTTTTCCCAGCTGTGGGTATCATTGGCACTTGCTTATATTTCATGGTAAATGGCATACTTCATGCTGAGATGCTGTGAAGATTGCTCCAGGTCATTTATCCTGTACAGATATGGTAAAATATGATTTTACATGTACAGGAACCACAATATCAACCATATTTTGTCAGGAGTTTAATTATTTTGTTTTCAGTTTGAAGTTGGACTGCATATAGAAGAATAAATATGCCAACAGAATTAACTTAAAAATTAAAAACCTAGGGCGGGAAGGGAAAAAAATTAAAAGCCTAAAGTATTTTTTCATATGACCTGAAGTATGTACAGACCCTCCAGTCTTCTCCCACCATGACACACACTGTCTCCAGGAGGCCAGTCTCACTTCCAGGACTTTGTTGCACATAACAAAATGGATTTACTTGATCTACACATCGTCCCACAGCCCTATCATTAAGATCATGTGATCTCCGGTGCAGATCAAACACATAACTGGAGCCATATGTTTTTTCAAAGGTCCTCCAGACAATTTTTTTCTCCATGAAAAGCAAAGGCTGGAAGTGGAACTATCCTCTCTGGGATGTTTTAGAGGAGGATGCACACATTTAGAGGAGGGTGGGGACATTCCCAGTGGTCCTTAACCTGGACTCACCCTGGGTTGCCACGCTGGAGCCCCAGACAGTGACAGGAAAGAGGAGCCAGCTTACCCGCAGCTCCTTCATAAATCACAGAGGCCCCTCAGTCCTCTGTGCTTATCTGAGAAGTAGCCTTGGTAAGGATTTCCCAGCTCCAGGAGACAGCAGAAACCTTCCCGAGGCCTGTGCAACTTCATAGCTTCCTTTGAAGGAGGTAGAAATGACTGAAGGGTAGCCCAGTAACAAACAACCAGGCTTGGGTCAAGCAGCATGCAGAGTGGGTCCAGGAGCAGTGAATGAATTGGTGTGAACACATGGCTGGCAGAAGCTAAAAGCGCCAGATTCGTCCCAGATGATTTCACAAGCGAAACTGCCTGTGGAACTAGTTTTCTTCATCGTTCATTGTACTGACTAGTTTCATGTCAACTTGACATGAGGGAACCTCAGCTGACAAAATGCCTCTGTAAAAGACCTGGCTGTAGGCAAGCAAGCCTGTAGGGCATGTTCTTAATTAGTGATTGATGAGGAGAGTCTAGCCTCTTGTAGGGCTAGGTACCACCTCTGGACTGGTGGTTCTGTAAAAAAGCTAGTTCAGCAAGCCATGAGGAGCAAGATAGTAAGCAGTACTCCTCTGTGACCTCTGTATCAGCTCCTGCCTCCAGGTTCGTACCTAGCTTGAGTTCCTGCCTTGGCTTCACCCTATGCACTGTGATCAGGATATGTAAGCTCTTTTCTCCTCAACCTGCTTTTGATCGCAGTGTTTGATTGCAGCAAGAGTAACCCTGAGGCATTCATCCAGAGAGCAAGTGAGCATCTTGGCTAATGTAGTTTAAAAAAAAGCCAGTGTGCATGGAGAAGCAGTCCAGCCAGTGAAAGAGGAAAATTAAATATGGTCACGAGGAGAAATTACATATGGAGAATTAAAGGAGCAGAATGCAATATGGCAAGAGGAGAAAAATAAATCAAGAGTTGTTGACATACTCTCATTCTCTGGCTCCATTGTTTAACTGCTTTTGTCCTGAGCTGAAATACTATTCCTTCCTCAGCCTCCTGAGAGTCAGGGCCACCAGCCTGCATTGTTACACTCCACTGTATTTTAAAGAAAAGGAAGGAGGCACACCCTGACCAATTCGACCATGGACTTAGAAGTGGGAGCAAACACTTGATAAGCCTGATAAACCTCACTTAGCTTCTAAACATCTGAAGCATCAATCTCTTTATTAAAAAAGCAAACCAGAGGTTTTAATTAGGTTGATGTTGGGATTTGATTGGTCTCCTTTCTGTTACATAAAAGCTGCAAATTCTAGCGGGGCGGGACTGCAGCGGGGATTTAGACCTGCTCACTTCAGCCATACCAGCCATAGGAACAAAGAGTTCAGTAGCAGATACATACATCACGATAAATGACGGCAGACACATTTAACCTATCAGAACTGCTGGAACATGACATTGGCATTCGTCTACTTCTCGAAATAACACTTGACATTTCCAGCAACACATTCCCTTAGCTCTGTCATTTCCAATGGAAATCATCTCAGAAGCCTTGAAAATCATGGCCCCCTGGAGAGCAACATCATCATCATCAAATTCAACTCACCTCAGAGTTGAGTGTCGACTGCCTGAGGCCCGGCTTGGCATGGAGAAATCACATTGTTGAGAGATCAACTGTTTAAAGCACCTGGCTGCCTTCCAGAGGCCCCTCATGTGCTCCCCAGCACTTAAATGGCTGCTTATAGCCATGTCTAACTGCACTTCCAGGAGAGTCAATGCCTTTTTTTGGCTGATATGGGTGCTGCTTTCACACACATACATACGTGCATATATACACACACACATACATACATACAGAGAGAGAGAGAGAGAGAGAGAGAGAGAGAGAGAACCAGACAGGCACAAGCAATTCTTCACAGTGTTTGGAAATTAAGGTAGAAGAGTGCAGGGTTCTTCTATAAAAGCCTGGTCCTCTCAAGTCTCAAATGACTCTATCCCTTGATTCTCAAGCATGAGTGGGGAAGGATCCTGAAGCTCCTACACTGTTTGGGTACAGAAGCTCTGTGACCTGCAAGGTCATGCTTAGGGTGGGTGGCCATAAGTCTGCCTTTATTTTTATACTTAATCCTTTAGGTCCTAAGGATTAAACATGCTTTTATAAACATTTTTTCCTATGAACACCCACAGCCCATTTATTAAACTATCTTTGCCAAAGATGTTATCCTGTGTGTGTGTGTGTGTGTGTGTGTGTGTGTGTGTGTGTGTGTCTGAGCACGCATGCTTGAGTGATATGGGATTTGCACAGAGGTCACAGGACAGCCCCAGGTGTGGGCCTCTGCTGTTCACACTGGTAAACACCGGCCTCGATGGTTAAGGAGTTTTTAAACTTTTTAAAATAGAAAACTGAATCAGCCTGCTGAACTATGGGAAGGTAAAACCATGCCAGGAAGAATGGTAAGGTAGAGCAGGTTGAGACCAGGAGACTCTAGGCACACACCTGAGATTTAGGCCACTCCTCGATGCCTGCCAGATTCTTGGTCTGGAACACGTGCCACACTCCTCACATAAAAGAAACGTGACCGGGGGTCACCTGGGCCCAGAACAGAGCTCTTCATGCTTTGAGGTACCTAGAGATCCTGAAGTTTTAGCCCATAAGCTACCCTTCCCATACATTCCTCCCTGCAAAAGGTATTTAATCTCAGGTCCACCCTGAGAAGTGGGTTCAGTTAGGGTTTCTATTCCTGCACAAACATCATGACCAAGAAGCAAGTTGGGGAGGAAAGGGTTAATTCAGCTTACACTTCCACCTTGCTGTTCATTACCAAAGGAAGTCAGGACTGTGACTCAAGCAGGTCAAGAAGCAGGAGCTGATGCAGAGGCCATGGAGGGATGTTACTTACTGGCTTTCTTTCTTATAGAACCCAAGACTACCAGCCCAGGGATGGCACCACCCACAATGGGCCCTCCCACCATTGATCACTAATTGAGAAAAATGGCTTTCAGCTGTATCTCATGGAGGCATTTCCTCAAGGGAGGCTCCTTTCTCTGTAATAACACCAGCTTGTGTCAAATTGACACACAAAACCAGCCAGTACAGTTAGGTGTGCATCCATTTTCTGCTATGAACAGTCAATAAACAGTTTAGAGCCATGGACTGACTGCCTCTTTCATCTACCACCATCGTGGGGAGCATGCAGGTCTTCACCTACGGAGTAGCAGTTAAATCTCTCTGCACTTCCAGCCTGCCTCCACCAAGCTAACAACAGTCACTGCTAAGACAAGCTGGAGCTCTCCCCTCTCCCATCTCCGTTCCCCAGGCTAGACGCTGTCCCCAACCCTTGGGCTTTTCCATGACTTCCAGCAGAGTACAGACATTCAAGAAGAGAACCCCACGGCCTGAGCCTTGTCGAAGGTCCAGGAACCCACCCTCTCACCCCCACACACACCTCCACCCCTCACCCTCACCCCCAACCAGCTCTGGAGTTCCCGCATCTCCGACTGTGCAGTGTCTCATTGCTTCTTAACAGCCAGGCACCCTGCACCCGGCACCCGCTCCTGCAGCCTGGGCAGGCTGGACACAGACCCACTTTCAACTAATCAGACACTTCTGTGTTTGAAGTAATGAGATATTTTCCTGTTGAAAGTTTTCACTTTGGAATTTTGACTCAGGAAAAGCATCAATTAACATAAACATAGAACCTAGCAAACTCTGGCCTCTAGTGAGAAGATAGGAGAGAACTACACTGAATTACATTTGCAGTCCAAGATCCTTCCTCCCAGGGAGGCTCTACAGGAAATGCTGGCGAGCTTGCATAAGCTACCCCAGGAGGTAGTGATTGCACCAGCAGGCTCAGTGTCTTTTTTTCAACCTGCATTCTCCTTTAGAAAGAGCCACGTGGGTCTGTAAACTGGCCTTCATAACCCATTTATTTTATGGACCACTTGGTGCATGTAACTCTTAAGGATGTAATCAAAATCCCATTAGCCTCAACTGTCATCTAAAGGGTTAAATATTTTAGCAGTACAGGTGTTCTTGAATCAGTGGTATACACAAGTTATGAGCATGCGTTTTGGAGATTAGGAAAATCTAGAAGGCTTATGCATGCATATAGAGTCTGTGGGGTGAGACTTCTTGGAGTTTTGAAGATGGTGAGGATGAGAATGAGGTGCAAGAAATATTTTATAACTACAATTTAAAGTAATTTGTATGGTTTTCAATGGATTCTTTTAGGCGTTCTATTTTATGATTCCATGAGTTCAGATCCTGAATGAAGATGACTTTTGAAGTCTTGGTTTTTACATTTATGCTGATCTGTTGGCAGCGGCAGAGTCTGTATGTGGATCTGCATATATCATCTTCGGGGGAAAATGAGGATTTTCTCATTTTTCCTTGGTCAGAACTCACAGAAAAAAAGTTGCAGATAGAGGAGGTGTCTTAGAGCTAACGGCACAGCATGACAATCTGGGTAACTTATTAAGGAAATAAGTTTATTTCAATTCCCGATTCTCATCTAAGGTTAAGGAACCCCAGCTGGTGTGGCCTTCCGGCTGGCCAGAGTATAGACTTGAGGCAAGCAAGACGGCTCATGGCGAGGCACAGGTAGTACACTTAAGAGCTAAGTCCCGATAACTGCTTAAAGGTCCTTCATTTGAGTACAATAATGCAGTCAGCTTCAACACAGATTTGGAAGGAAACGTATCCTATTCAAACTGTGTTGAGAAGCACACTGGAAGGAAGGCTTGTTTTAGTAAAAGGCTCAGTAATTCCATTTACCACTATCTCCGAGTTTAGTGATTTCAGGGGTGTCGTTCTTTTTATAATTACCTATGCTGAGACAGAAAGAGAGAGAGAGATACAGAGATAGAGGGACAGACAGACAGACAGAGACAGAGACAAAGCATATTTGTATACCATATTCTGCTTGTGGAAATCATAGAGTAAGTAATTCATGGGATTTGGTTTCCTCCCTCTACCATGTGGGTCCCAGAGATGAAACTCATGCCTGCAGGTATGGTGGTAGGCACAGCTGTCTACTGAGCCATCCCGTTTTCACCTCTCTTCTCCCTTTAGAGACATGGTCATACTCTTCAGCCAAGGTAGCCACACAACTCATTGCTTAGCTCTGGATAGCATCAGTTGTCTGGCCTCAGCCTCCTGAGCGTTGTGATTACAGGCATGAGCCATTATGTCTGGCTCGGTAAAAAAAACAAAAAAAAACAAAAAAAAAAAACATTTCCTTCTGTAGATAGCCTCAGGTCCAGTCTACACGAAAAGCGATCTGGGGCTTCCGGTTTGTCTCCCTTGTGGTGCTGGTTCAGACGTTTCTGTGGGTCTACCATACTTGACAGAGGAGACTGTGGACAAGGACGACTGCTGTGGAAGGCTACGGAGACCAGGCCTGGAAACGGCTCACACAGGCATACACATCTTTTCACATTGTATACTCACAAGCTGCTTCCACATAACAAGGGACCTGGGATACAGAGTTGGGGTGTGGACCTGACACATGCTTCTCATACAGTTTCAATTTCCATGTGAGGAACAAGCCTGCAGCAAGAAGGAGCAGCCCTGCTGCCATATTACAGACAATATTACAGGAGTCTCCTAGTTCCCAAGTCAGAGGAACTTGACTTGGCTTAAATGTGAGAAGCACATCGTCACTTCTGCTCAGCTTTATTTCCAGGCACAAGTTGTATTTGGAGTGGCTCTTTAAAGACATGTGAGACAGTGTCAGTAAGCCTGGAACATCACCGTCCACAATCTCACTTGATTACCCTCCAGATGCTCATGTCCAAATCTCATTAGGCTGAGCCTCTGGGTCAGCCAATTCCTAAGAGGATATTAAAGCATACACAACCTCCTCTTCCCCTCCCCCTGCCCCCCACACCCAGAACATACAAAGAGAGCCTTTGGCTAGATTAATATACCTGTCACATTTCATAAGTAAACATCCAACTGAGAAACTCTAAAGCCATGAACGGGAATTTACAGATTCCTGCTAGGGAAAGATCAAGTAGGAATAGACTTAGCACATCATCTTTGAGATCCCAGTGTCAACTACCCAAGCAGGCAGAAACTACCCCACCTCAGAGCACCCATTCATGTAAACCAACTGGAAAAGAAAGGGGACAGACCCTGCCCTCCAGTTCACCAGCACCAGGTACCTGGAACTACTCAGGGTAATTGGGTAAGAAAAACTAAAGACTGGAAAGAGGCCACTTTTGTTTTCTTGCCTTGTTTTTTTTTGTTTTGTTTTGTTTTGTTTTGTTTCCTGAAGCACACCCAGCAAGTGCCTCAACAACATCCTAAGAGGATTCCAAAGAGCAGCGGGGAGAGACAATGCAAAGAGGGGTATTTGAGTCCACACATCGCTCATGGCTCAGGACCAAGCCTGTGTGTACTCCAGGACATGCTGTTGAAGATATCAACATTTTCAGATGAATAGACCATACCAACTTTATCACAACTTTTGGATAGGGTAAAAGTTCCTCAAATGGCACTAGTCATACTAGGTAGAAGGGATGATCAAAACCGAAACTATAAACTACTAGAAAAAATAAGAATACAATTCAATCTATAGGGTGAAGCCCAAATGTTCTCAGGAAAACAAAATCAATTTAACTGTATTTGTTAAGAAATAAGAATCAGCCAGGCAGTGATGGCACATGCCTTTAATCTCAGCACTTGGGAGGCAGAGGCAGGCGGATCTCTGAGTTCAAGACCAGCCTGGTCTACAGAGTGAGTTCCAGGACAGCCAGGGTTACACAGAGAAACCTTGTCTCAGAAAAAAAATAAGAAGAAGAATAATCAGGCTGGAGAGTTGGCTCAGTGATTAATAGTGTTGACTACTCTTCCAGAAGTCTTGAGTTCAATTCCCAGCAACCACATGGTGGCTTGCAACCATCTGTAATGGGATCTGATGCCCTCTTTTGGTGTGTCTGAAGTCAGCTACAATGTATACTCATATACATTAAATAAATAGATAAATAAATAAATATTTTCTAAAAAAGGAAATAAGAATCAAGTTTAAAGAGATACAATTCAAAAGTTCCACCAGTGGGTGGAACTGATTGGGAAGGACTAGGAGGTGTGGCCTTGTTGGAGGACTTGTGTCAATAGGGATGGACTTTTTCATTTCAAAAGGTTTGTGCCATTCCTAGAGTTTTATTCTTTGCCTCCTGCTTGTGATCACATGTGAGCTCTCAGCTGTTTCTGCTGGCATGAATTTGCTTCACCACCATGGACTCTAACCCTCTGAAACTATAATCCCAATTATATGCTTTCTTCTACAAGTTGTCATGACCATGGTATTTTATTACAGCAGTAAAAACGGAACTAAGACAGAAGTGAATTTAGGACCAGCTTGGAAGACACTATCTCATAACATTAAAATTTTTTAAAAGACTGAATTAAAGTTATCTCTGTCACTGGGGTCAGAGCCCAGGCCCTAGCATCCCTCAACAAGTGAGGCTTGGCTGCTCATCCTTAGTATTCCAACAGACAAGTAATAGCAAAAAGGCAGAGAAAGGAGATTTACTCAGTGTAATGATGATACTGGAAAAGAAGGGGGACAAAGAGATCCAGTGACCCACCCCCAAGTACAGCTTTGGTCCTGACATGGGATTTGGCTTTAAACAGAAAGGAGAACATAATTGCTCAATCCTGGTCAAGGTGTGGTTCTGCTAGCCCCTGACCCATCTGTCTGGCCCAGTCTCTACTGTAAAGTATCTGACAAGTTATCAGCCTGTGCGCATCTCTTCCTAGGAGACAAGTTCCTCCTCGGAAGACTCTGAGCTTCAACCTCTTCCTTCTCCCAGCTTGAGGTACCTGGAGAGATTCCAGTTTCTTTGGGTTCATTGTTTCAGTGGTTTGATGGCCAAAGAGAGGGGCAGAAGTTCGTCTAGTATCTTCATTCCTGCCAGGATGGTTACACCCCAGGAGCTAGCAAAGGCCAGCTATAAGTGCTGGGTCTGTTCCTGTTTAGCAACCTAGTTATAGCATTTTCCCTGGCTGGCTGTCTCCAGATTTTCTCCTCTGAAAGGACAGACACCTTATGCTAAGGAAATGGCTCAGTGCAAGGATGAAGACCTGAGACCCCGAGCATCCAAATAAGAGCTGGGCACTGCACTCATCTTCGACACTAGCACCAGTGAGGCAGAGACTGGAGAATTCTGAGGGTTCACTGGTCAAGCAGTCTAGCCAAAATAACAAGCTCTATGCTCAGTGGGAGAAGGTGGAAAAAGATGGAGAAAGGCACCCGATATGTATCTCTGGACTTCATACTTGCACTCACAGATATGAGCACCCACATACACACAAACACACACACACACACACACACACACTCAACTCACACACAGAAACCCTCCTCACTATCAGCCTGCTCTGATATGGCCTCAACTGTACGTTACATCCTCAATGACTCTAATTTGCCAGTGAGATTATCTTCTGAGGTACTTGGGGTTACGACTTCCACATACAGATTGCGGTCAAGTAGGTAATTCAGCCTACAACACTGAGTTTGCTGACAAGCTGTTTTCTGCCTTTTCATATATAATAAGTACAGTTGTTATGACAAAATTTCACGAAGTGAAGAAACATGAATGTAAAGACACTGAATGTGGAAAAACTAAGTCAAAGAGATTGTGGTGTGGTTCCGTGGGGGCGTGGTTCAGTGGGGGCGTGGCTCCGTGGGGCGTAGCTCAGTGAGGGGTCATGTCTAGTGGGAGAGCACTGGTCTTAAAAATACAAAGAAGGCCCTAAGTCCAATTCCCCACACCACACACACACACACACACACACACACACACACACCCCTAAATCAAATATAAAGCCCAGTAATTTTGATGTCTAAGGAAAAAATAAACCTGGCACTCTAAACTGAAGCGTTTTCGCTTTTGCTATACTTCAAAGAAATCAAAACAAAGAAACCTAAAATTATAAAGGATGCATTGTGAGCATGATTTATATCAGAAACACTAATTTTGGAACTTCAATTAACTCAGAATAAAGGCAAGATTTAAGTCTTGGCCATATATCAAACAATTGGTCAATGGATGTTTTAAATTCCTTGATTAAAAGGAGCTATTTTTAACTTGAACATTATAATAAGAATAAGCATGGAAAGATGCCCTGAAGTGTGAAAATATCAAGTCACAAATTTCCCAGAGTATCACATTCTTTCTCAAAGTTGAAAACATATTAGAGAACAGGTTGAATTAATAAGATCTGGACCATCAGGACAACCATAGGAGAAACATCTGAAAAAGACACAACCAAACATTATCTGAGTTTTAGGTAAATAGCTATAAATCATTTTGCCTCAAATGTGAACTTTAATCTGACCTTTGTAAATACAGCCAAGCCACTTTACCCATAGATTCTGCATTATTACTTTTAACCATCTGTGGATCAAATGATAAATTGGTTAGAATTTGTTTCCAAGTAAAGGGAGGGGCATTGGGGAAAGGCTAACCCAAGGAGAGTGTTGTTGGAAAGGGGTGGGTCCCGTTAGACTCTACTCCGGCTCTCGTATACGTCTGGAATGTTCTCTGGTAATTCTTATTCATGTGAACTGAGACATATATGTTAGTGTATGTGTCACATACTGTGCATGTGAAAGCCAGCGGCTGAAAACTGATGTCTGTTCTGCACTGCTTTGCCCTTGTTTATTTAAGGCAGGACCTCTCAGCGTGCCTGAAGCTCACCGACTTAGCAGGCGAGGTTAAGGAATCTATCTGTCGCTCTCACATCCCCAGTCAGTGCTCGGGTTACAAGCATGTGCCTTGTTTTATCTGAGTTCTCAGGATTTGAACTCAGGTCTCCTGCTTGAAGGGCAGGCGCTTCATCGAATGAACCATCCAGAGCACTTAGTATGTTTTTCTTTTGAAAGATTCAGTATATCTTTTAAAACTGGTAGTACTGGTGGGGGAAAAAAAAAATCCAGCAACTCACATGAACAGAATTGTGTATGAAGGCACTGAAAGACATATAGAAAAATGTTCAAAACAGTACATTGCATAATGACTCAACCGGAAACCCTTAAATACCAATTCAGTTGGCTGGATTAACAACTTCTGGTATGTACACATAGTAGAATAGTATATAGTGAAGAAAGACTATTTACAGCTGGACAAAACAATATCCTCATAAGTAGTGCATTCAGGGAGAGAAGCCAGAACCAAGACTACATCTGGGATGACTCTACCAGGAATTCTAACTAGTCCTTGTCACTGCAAAGTGGTAGACCAGCTAGTTATTCTTGGCAGACTGTGACCAAGAAGCAAGACCAAGGTGTGGTCTGGAAGGAGACAGGTCTTCTCCTTGCTGTGGATGTGTGACATTGAGACAGGTCAACTTGATAGCTTATTCATGTTGATCTGTGCACACATTTTTGCAGAACCTTATGTGGGCATTCCACAGCCTATCTGACATACATTTGTCTGCACACCCTGCCCTCACACCCTGCTCTCCTGCTTTCAGGGATCCTTTTCTAAGTCTGTTTCAGTTTGTGTCATTCAGCTTCTCCCTGCTTCTGGGACTTAACCATATACTTTCTCATCTCAGGTCAAACTCGAGTCCCTTTTCAGGGCTTCGTCGCCTTTCTCCACCACTATCAGAACAGCCAAGAGTACACCATTCATACGGCTGACTGGAGGTCGGGTGACGCGCTAATGAGCTTGTGAGCCTGGTGGGAGGCAGGTACCTCAGCCAATGCTCTCAGCCAAACTGCACCAGGCTCACACCGGGAAGGAAGGCTTTGGACTTGGATGCCAGTGCTTGGATCAGACAAACCAGGTTACAATCTGGTTCACCTTCTAAGAATAGAACTTGAGGCTTAGCATCTCTGAGCTGCCCGGGGTTATTCAGAGAGCCAGGGAAGAATGGGAAAGGTGAAGAAGGTTGACATAGCGGGGTCCCAACCCCAGAAGCTACAAATCTTATTTGTGTAATCTTTACATATGAGTGAACTATGCCCAGATGAGTGTATCCTGGAGGAGCAGGATCCTAAAGAGAGGAAGACAGACAGATGGCAGTGACCCTGCATGGGCCAAGGGTCACTTAGCACCATCAGACTGGAGGAAGGGAGGAACATACTTTCCTAGGGCTTTAGGAGAGAGCAAAGCTATACTTACCCCTTAATTTTTATACTTTTGGCTTCTGGTTTATTCCTAGCATAATGTAGGGCTTGTGTAAGTGCCCCAAACTGTGACCATCTGTTGTTACCACTACGCTGCAAAGCCAGTATTCAAGGGTCACATCGCTTCTCTTGTCTCTGTGATCAAACCCGGGTTTAACCAATACAGATTATAAACATTCTACATTATTTGATAAACAATTAAATACCAATGAGTGTTACTATCAAGGGTAGTGCTTTATAAATATTTACTTAATACTTACATACTGTCACACACACACACACACACACACACACACACACACACGCAAGGTAGTCTATGATCAACTGTCATCTTCAGGGGAACAGAGAGGTTTAGTAACTTGCTCAACATCACAGAGCTAGTAAAGCGAGGAGAGTGATCCAGGGCAGAGGCTCCCTCTTTATCATCACTTGAAGCATGGTGATTTTCTAAATCTAAACCCCAGCCACCCAGTGGGGTTCTGATCTTTCTGCATTCATCCCGCTGGGCAGCTCTGACCTGACATAGCTCTATGAAGACCACACTTTCCTCTAGAGTCTCTGGGCTGGTTCCCCGCCAGCCTGGCTTCATCCTGCACCTGCTTTGGTGTCTTCCAGGTGTGCTTTTACACTAATCTGCTTCCTACAGGGGCTGGAGGAAACTTGTGAGCCATTCCAGGGCAGGACCCCACAGAGCAGGAAGCCCTGCTTCCAGAGTCTTTTGAAGGACTTTTCCTGTGGCTTGTCACAAGCTAAAGAAAGAAAGGATCACGTTTCAACCAGAGGGACTTTGTGTACAAGGGAATGAGGCGATGGTTGGCAGGAAACTTCTTGCAGTTCTGAGACATGGCGGTGCTGTGAAGCTGGAGACACAGAGTAGGAGTGAGGTGCTTGTCATACCTTGGCACACCAATTGCCGATCCAAGCCAACAAACATATATGCACATGTGTGCAAGCTCATGTACAAACAAACACACACACAAGCACATGCAAGCACACAGGAGCACACAGGCGCTCTCACATACACACATACACACATACACAAGCACATGTAGACACACAAGCACACATGCACACACGTGAACCAAGCACATGCCAAGACACAGGAATGCACGCTCACATACATGCACGCACACACACACACATAAATGTAAAATATGCTCAGTAGTGTTCTTTGGGCCATTAACACATGGGACATTGCAGCCCTGTCTCTTGGGCCTTTTGAATCTCGCTTTCCTTTTGTGCCTAAAAGCTGCAGCCCACTGCTTGGCTAGCTGCACAACCTGGGCAATCCCTTCAGTGCTCCGGCCCCAGCTTCTGTAGAACTAGACACTAAGAGGACCTCGTTCAGTCTGGCCAACTTGTCTAATCCTGGAAAGTTGCTGGGAAGAAAAACGAGGAGGAGAAGGTACAGGCTGTCCATCAAAAAGACTGACATAAGGAGGAGAGAACGAGACACATCATTTTTTGTTTGGTTTGGTTTTGGTTTGTTTGTTTGTTTGTTTTTTGTTTTTTGGGGTTTTCGAGACATGGTTTCTCTGTGTAGCCCTAGCTGTCCTGGAACTCACTTTGTAGACCAGGCTGGCTTTTTTTTTTTTTTTTTCCCTTTGTGACCTTATTTTTGGCAAAGTCCAGTGCCAACATGAGTCTCATGATATGCTAAAGGACAACGACTACTTTCTGTGAATTAGGTCAGAACACTCAGGTGCTATCATCTACTGGTACCTAGATGTTAGTTCAAGCACACCTGCTGGATTGTTCACTAGGCCAGCAACTTTCCTGGAACCTCCTCTCTCTGCTTCTTTTTTTTTTTTTTAAGATTTATTTATTATATGTTGTAAGTACACTGTAGCTGTCTTTAGACACTCCAGAAGAGGGCATCAGATTTCATTACGGATGGTCGTGAGCCACCATGTGGTTGCTGGGATTTGAACTCCCGACCTTCGGAAGAGCAGTCGGCCCTCTTAACCACTGAGCCATCTTGCCAGCCCCTCTCTCTGCTTCTGATGTTGTGGTGACAGCGATAGCTCACAGCAGCCCCAGGCTCACTCAGCACCACCCTCGCTGAAAGGGTAGTCATGGTTATTGAAAGGGTCCAATGTTGACTGTCTTCAATTGGGGATAGAAGAAAACAAGCTGCTGGACTCTCTTCGGGAAGCTAATCTGAAGCCTGTAACATGGGCAGATAAAGTCTATATAACCAAGACTGTGCCAGTTGAGAGTTGGAGCAAAAAGGTGGGGCCAGGAGGAGGCAGGAGATGCTAAGGTCTCTAGTTCGGATGGGAGGCGGAGGGAATCTCCACAGGAAGGCCATCTCAGGCCTCACTGAGGGCCATGGCGCAGCCCTCTGTCCTGATGTTCTACTCTCTTGATAGCCTCAGCTAATAAGTTTATTTAAGCACAGGATAGAAGTGTCTACACTCTAATGTCCTGAGGAGATCCCAAACTCATGGGAACCCAGCCTCACTCACCCTCTGTTCCAGCTCTACCTTCTAGCCAACGCCATGCCCACGCGCTCCAGATCCCACATGCCAGATCCCACACGCCCCAGCTCCCAGGGGCAAATGACATTAGTCTGGAAATACTTTTTGAAATAGGTCAACCATCCTAAAATCTAATTTAAGAATATGCTAAAGCAGGGTGAACAATTATTTTAAAATATTTCATAAAACTAAAAGCATACATGTCTCCCCCCCCCCCAACACCCAAACTCTAACCCTTTGCATGCTTCTTCAGAATTGCTCCAAGTCTTACCTTAGAACAAATTCATGTTCCGGCATAAACTTGGAAGAGGCACTATTAACACCTGCAGTGGACAGTCTGGAATGCCTACATGTCACAAAGGCTATCATTTTTCATATTGATTTGTGGTTATTTTAATTCTTTCATTTTTTAAATTCTGGCTGTTGTTCTTTGTTGTTTTGTAATGTCTAACTCCTGGTTATTTTATTAAAATAAAAGGAAAGAGATTACCCGCAGGAAACCAAGGTTTACTAGAGAAATAACTAGTCCCCAAAACAAAGGTCTCTCTCAGTTTGCTTCTTTCTAGCAACTTAAACATGTACTCATTCTGCCTCAGTTTCCCAACCGGCTAAGAGATATATGATTATAACTGACACTCCACCTATGGCCATTACCTACCTCCAAGAATTGTGACAATTTCAGTGAATTCACAGGTGGCAAAGCAGGCCTTATGGACTGATTACTGGGTCATCCATGAAGAAGAAAGCAGAGGAAACCTATAAGCCTGTAAGGCCACTGAGAATGGCAGTGAGACCTGGGTCTGCTCCCCTTTCTGCTCTGATCTGCTCAGCGCCCACTCTGCTACTGGGAGACCTGCCAACCACACACGACCTAAGACACTCTGGGAAGTCACAAAACTGCTTCCAACGGGCCAATTCTGTGTAGAATGTTCTGGAGGGAGTAGCAGCAAGGACATTTTAATGATGTCCAGGGAGTCAGATTGTTCCATGTCCTCTCCCTACATCAACTTAAGCATCATATTTAGCCAACTTCTCCTCTCAGACAATAAAGTTAATAGCAACCACAATTATTGATTCTTCCTGGTGCCAATCAGCCATGGTTTTAAACATACGCTTTATACACAACATCTCACAAATAAAGAGTTCTAAAGTAGGTTATAATTACAGTCAGACTCCATCTGCAAGAAACAAAGATCTGAAAGTTAATAACTTGGCTTTGATCATTCCTGAAGGACATTGTAAAAGCTAAGATAGAAACACAGTCCTTTGGACACATAGTGGAGCTCCAATATGTTGGCATTTGGAGATATGAACTTTGGGGAATAAGTAAGTTTAGGTGAAGCACATATGTAGTGTGTTCACGGTGAGAAGATAGGTGAAGCACATATGTAGTGTGTTCACGGTGAGAAGATAGGTGAAGCACATATGTAGTGTGTTCATGGTGAGATTTCTTCTTGGTGAAAAACAAAACAAAACAAACAAACAAACAAACAAAAAAACAGAAGAGAGGCTGGTTTTATGTGTCAACTTGGCACAAAATGGAGTTATCACAGAGAAAGGATCTTCCCTTGAGGAAATGGCTCCATAAGATCCAGCTATAAGCCATTTTCTCAATTAGTGATCAAGTGGGGAGGGCCCACTGTGGGTGTTACCATCCCTAGGCTGGTAGACTTGGATTCTATAAGAAAGCAAGCTGAGCAAGTCAGGGGAAGCAAGCTAGTAAGTAACATTCCTCCATGGCCTCTATCAGCTCCTGCTTCCTGACCTGCTTGAGTTCCAGTCCTGACTTCTTTTGGTGGTGAACAGCAATGTGGAAATGTAAGCTGAATAAATCCTTTCCTCCACAACTTGCTTCTTGGTTATGATGTTTTGTGCAGGAATAGAAACCCTGATTAAGACAGAGGGAGATCACTGTGTGTCTGAATGTCTGTTTCTATCTCTGAGCATACACCACTGAAAGAACATGTCAGAACCCAACAAGAAAACAGCTGTTTACAGCCAGGGTTGTAGGGCCTATCTGAGGCCAGATCTGATCCCACCTTGATTTCAGACTTCCCAGCCTTCAACACAGTGCCACCCAAAGAGGCTCTCTTCTCAGTGAGCCTCAGGCTAGCATGCAGTCTTACAGTCTCAGTATATCTAAGCCAGGAAAATATTCATAAGGTAGATAGCCACATCGGCTTCTAGAACACATTGTACCATGGCTCAGTTACTCCTAGTCTTGATCAATTTGTATCTCTTCTCTTCTGTCCAAAAAGTAAAACTATGTCCCAAGTCCCACTCTATCAAGGCCATTCCATCTCAGTCCTCTCCAGGATGTAACATGGGCTTCTCATAAGAACAAATGATAAATTCAGTAAACTATGTTGGTGGAACAAAAGACACATGGCAGGCAGAGAGAGCCCAGGCTCTGATGTCATTCCTTTCTTTACCAACCCTCAGTCTAAACTAAACTCTTCATTGAAGACCCTCTACTTTCAAGCAGAACAGACCCCATGGATAATTCCATCTGTCTTAGTTAGGGTTTCTACTGCTGCAATGAAATACCGTGACCAAAGCAACTTGTGGAGGAAAGGGTTTATTTGCCTTACCCTTCCACATTATAGTTCATCATGGAGAGAGGGCAGGAGTCCAAACAGGACAGAAACTTGAAAGCAGAGGCTGATGCAGAGGCCATGAATGGGTACTGCTTACTGGCTTGCTCCTCATAGCTTGTTCAGCCTACTTTCTTATGGAACCCAGGACCACCAACCAGCCCAGGGATGGTACCACCAATAATAACTTGGGCCCTCCCCAGTCAATCACTAGTTAGGAAAATGCCTTACAGCTGGATGTAGAACCCAGGACCACCAGCCCAGGGATGGTGCCACTCACAATGGGCTGGGCCTTCCCCAGTCAATCACTAATTAAGAAAATGCCTGGGGCTGAAGAGATGGCTCAGTGGTTAAGAGCACCCTCTGCTCTTCCAGAGGTCCTGAGTTCAATTCCCAGCAACCACATGGTGGCTCACAACCACCTGTAATGAGATGTGATGCCCTTTTCCGATGTGTTTGAAGACAGCGACAGTGTACTCACATACATAAAATAAATAAACCTTTATAAAAAAGAAAATGCGTTACAGTTCGAGGCCAGCCTGGTCTACAAAGTGAGTTCCAGGACAGCCAGGGCTATACAGAGAAACCCTGTCTCGAAAAACCAAAAAAAAAAAAAAAAAAAACACTGGGGACACTTGAAGACTGATATGGATGTAATCTAGTAATTTGGTGGATCGAAGGAAAAGAAACAGAGATGGGAGAAGAAAATCTCCCTAAAGCATCCCTAAGGTGTCAACTGTCAAATTCCATCTTAAGTTCTGGAGATTCTCTAGTAATCTTCCCCTTCAGAGGAAAAAATTGTTCTGCTTTTGTCTGCTGCTGCAACACAGGGTCGTGTCTCCCTTCACTATAATGAGCCCAAACTACAAGCTACGCTAACACCCTCAGAGTTTTCTGGTTTACACACTCTCCAGGCAGCTCTTTTCTAAGCTAACGATGTTTCTGATGGAATTCAAACCCTGTAGATACATCCTCAGCTAGCCAGGTCACGGAAATGAAGACTTGGAAAATGCATTGCTTTTAAAGGACAAAAAGTAGGGCTGGGGAGATGGCTCAGCGGTTAAGAACACCAGTTGCTCCTCCAGAGGTCCTGAGCTCAACTCCCAGCAACAGCTTGGTGTCTTACAACCATCTATAATGAGTTCTAATGCTCTCTTCTGGCATGAAGGTATACATGTAGATAGAGAACACATAAAATAAATATATTGAGAACAAAATAAAAAAAATACTTTGAGATCCAAAGGAAGCTACATAAAACAGTTTATGGGAAGAGATTACAGGATTTGCTAATTATAGAATATGCCTTAAACTGAAACATGGACAGCTTCAACTCTTCTGAAACAACCGAATTCTAAGCTTTGTACATATATATATTTTTAAATGATAATTAGGAGCTAGCATGAGGGCCTGAAGCTAGATTGCCAGTGCTCATGAACAAGCCAGGCGTATTTATAACTGGTGGGAAGCAGTAGAAGATATCCAACATCAGCCTCTAGGTTTTACACACACATGCAGCTTCACCCATATGCAAATGTGCATACACATACACTAGACACACACACACACAAATACAAATTTTAAAGTGATCAAGAGGTAGAGGCAGGAGGATCTCTGTGACTTTGAAGCCAGACTTACCTACGGAGCAAGATCCAGGACAGCCAAGACTATACAGAGAAACCCTGTCTCTAAATTAAAATAAAGCAACAATAAAAAATGACTAGGAACAATAGTAGTTACCTGTTTCTATAGTAACATTCATAGTAAGTCTATAAAAAAACAAGACAGCTATTCCAAATGGATACTATGTAATCAACACTAACAACCAACATCTCCTGTTTCCTCTTTTCAGCATTTGGATATCCGACTTTATTCTTCGAAGCAACA
The DNA here is from genome assembly GCA_902729485.2 of Mus minutoides. Lineage (NCBI taxonomy): Eukaryota > Metazoa > Chordata > Mammalia > Rodentia > Muridae > Mus > Mus minutoides. The sequence continues at coordinate 42,650 of LR752306.1, read as the reverse complement.
ACAGAAACTGTTTAATTCAGGCTCATCCTCAGTGACACCAAAGGCCCAGGCTGACTTATTTCTTAGAAGTGAAATTTGAACAGAGACCTGATAAGAGTACTTCAGACTGTTTCAGGCAAATCTAAAACAGACAATAAAAATGTCAATAAATATGCATTTTTAATGAAACTATAAAAGTCCTTGTTCTCATTTCATTTCTGCTGCTATGATAACACATCCTGACAAAAAGCACTGTGGGGTGGGAAGGGTTTATTTGGCTTGCAATTCCAGGTTACAGTCCAGTACTTGAGGTAAGTCAGGGCAGAATCTCAAGCACCCAGTCACACGACATCCACAGTCAAGAGCAGACCACAAGAGCACACGCCCACACTTGCTTATTCCTTCTTCCTTTCTTCCCCAGCCTACAAGGCCATCTGTCCACCTTCCACCTTGGGTAGGTGGGTGGGGGGTCTTCCATCCCACCTCAATTAAAGCAGTCAAGACAATTTCCCCCACAGACATGCCCACGCCCACAGGCTAACCTGATCTAGGCAATCCCGCATTCTTGGTTGTGGCAAGTGCTATTTAAAATTTAACCAGTCAGGACTAGAAAGATGGTCAAGGGCAGTGGCTGCTCTTCCGGAGAACCCAGGTTCAATTCCCAGCACCCACATGATGGTTTATGACTGTCCGTAACTCCAGTTCCAGGGGATCTGGTGCCCTCACAGGACAAATACATACCCAGGAAAACCACCAAGGCACATAAAATAAAAATATATTAAAAACTTACTGAAAACAACAACAACACAGCCCCATAATGTAAACAGTGAGTGAGGCTCAATAGCCCCCTACACACACACACACACACACACACACACACACACACACACACACTCCTCTTAAGACATTAGCCCAGACCATCTAAGGGACCCTTGCTTCACTGTCTTCCACATTCATCTTTTGGACTGCCACCAATTGAATAACCAATATCAGTATTTAAATCTCTGTTGTTTAAAGACAGGCTCAGGAGAGGTGCAACTTAAGTTCATCGAAAATGCAGGCCACACCGGAGATTCTTCACAGGAACCATTGCCCTCTTCCCAGGACTGTCCAAGTGATCACACACACCAGAGGGCTTCCAGGTTAAAGAATTACAGACAGGGTCAAAGAAGCATCAGCATTATATACAGAGAACAAGAGCCATGACCACAAAATGCCCTCTACCTGTGAATGGCCAACCTTTCCCCACACTAATCTCTTGGCACAATTAATCGTGGAAGTAAGTCTGGACATGTCTGCCCTTGCCCTAAGGAGGATATCAAAGCTGCTTTTTCGTGGTGGATGGAGAAGAGTTAAATTCTTATTAAGTGACATATAACCAGCAGTCTCCTGGTAATCATCAACCTCTCATTTCATGACAAGGAACTTGCATTTTTTTTTATCCGAACTTTCACTTTGTGTGTGTGTGTACATACACAAACACACACACACACACACACACACACACACACACACACACACACGCACGCACAATTTGAAGCAATGCATTGCTTCAGGCAAAACAAAGAAAGATAAAATGGAAAAGCAACCAGGCAGAAAGATACAATTTTGTTTCTCACTTGGCTTAAACAGACATACACACACACACACACACACACACACACACACACACACACATCTTTCTAAATTCTATATAAACATTTTTTTTTGCCTGTGTATAATCAGTGCTTCCAAACCTTGTAATGAAAAGTGGTGATTGCCTTCTGTATGGATGGCATGGTTATGAAGAAACCAAGAGAGGCAAATCCATCCTCCCAGTGGTCAACACTCACCTAGGGGGAAGTCATTTGGCTGGACCACGTTGAGGAAGCCGTGCACCATTTTGTAGAGAGGACCAACGATCCCGGCATTGAAGGTATCTTGGGTCTCATATTTGGTAGTAGGCAGTTCATAATTCAAAGCCCCAGGAGTGTTATCGAATGCAGGCTGACCTTCTGAAGTGATCTTTCCACACAGCCCCAGTAATAGCAGGGCACTGACGACAAGAGCCATAGTTGGCCTGATCTCCCAAGCATGAGGTACTTTCTGGAAACTCAGGGGAAATGGGTCTTTCCTGGACCGGTGGAATCTTCTGCCTCCTGGCTGGTAACAAGGGAAACAGAAGAAAGGTCTCCAAGGTGGTCATTCACTCAAAGTACCATCCCTGGGGAGGGAGAGAAAGCACAATGGTTACTCAGAGACAACCAGTTACCCCAGGAGCCTACCCCAGAGGACATGACATGGCTTAGAATTAAACACTTAGGCCTAACGAGGTGGAACCCAAGCTAACAGACTGCTCCAGAGCTACAGGTAGGGGACTAGGAGGAGGCTCCTTCCTCCAAGAAAGGATGATTCAGAGGACAGTCCTTTCCAGGATCGAGAAACACCAGGCATGGTTCAGGAAGCTGTTTATTCTTGGAAACAGACATTCATCACTCACTGAATTCCAGGTCCATTTCACATGCTTTTAAGGCATAATCCCACCTGATAGATGACGGAACATGTGCAGAAGGGATTTTAATAACCTGCACGGGTTACCAGGCAGTCACAGTATGGCCAGAATTCAACTCAGACTTTTCCCTTAAGAGTCCAAGCTTTGACAAGCACAGCAGGGCTCTGATGCTCCGGCTTGCCCTCCCAAGCTCCGGCTGGTGCCAAAGAGGCCCCCAGCCACGGAATAGTGCTTAGCTTTTTAAAGTTTCTGCTGCCCTTCTTACACTGAAGGTGCCGCTTCCTTACATCCTGTTTGCAAACACATTCCAGGTGTCCGTCATTCCATCTAACCTAAGCCTGTAGGGGAAGACCTCAAGATCATGGACAAACAGAAATTGAAATCTGCTTTTCTAATAAGCTCATTGGGTCATCCATCCTATGGGACACTTACATTCCAAGTCACAGTCTCCGATGACTAGGCACCCAGAAAGTGAGAGGCAGGGACAAAAGAGGCTTCCTGGACAGCAAGAGATGGTAAGGAACAAGAATCCTAATGATGGTCACATCTGCCCTGTCTGGGGAGGGGGAGGGGAATAGCAGAGATGAGAGCAACATGGCTCTTTCCATTTCAACAGAAAGCATCTCTACTCAGCAGATAAGTATATGGAAGAAAGAATCCAAAACACCTGACTTCTTAACACCATTTCTTGAGGGTAAATAAATCAGCCAGCAACCTAGGTGTACCAGCTCTGGATGTACACAGCCCACCAGTGACTCATGAGGAGACTTCCCTGCAGCCTTGGCTCCGAATACATAGCACACAAGTTTTGCTCAGTACATGCCTTCCCTCCTGCCATGGAACACGAATCAACACTGCCAGACGTGCCTAAGTTCAGATTGCAGACTGCCGCACCTTCTGGAGTGCAGTGTTTGTACCAACACACACAGAGTTCTGTTCTCAAAGAAACAGGATGGCCTAATTACAGAAAACAAGGAACCTTGGGATTTTCCTTACTCCCATCCCTCAGCATGCTCCACATTACTGTATCTTTGGGTTGTACTGCATTAAACAAACCAACAGCCACATTCACCTTATCAGCATGCAAAATGGCTCTAAGTAAATGGTAAATTGTATAGACCAGTAAGCATTCAATATGTGTGCCTAGATTTCCAGATTTGCATTAAAAGGTTCTTGGGTAAAGGAGTCAGAGTTCCTTGGTCTAGCAGACAGGCTTTCATGCTCTGTGCTAGATAAGTACAAAATTCACTGAGAAGGGAACGTGGGGACAATCAAGAACTGCCTGGATCCTAAGTGAGATCCTGCAGAGAGAAGTTTAGGGACAGAGAGCACAAAATGCAGGACAAGATGCACTATCAAAGTTTAGATCAAGTGCACATTAAAACCAGCCAAGAGATAGGCTTTCTCCAGCAGTCTGGATGAAGATGTGAATGTCTGTCTAATCCCTTCAGATACTGCTTCCTTTTGTAGCTCCCATCTTGCTCCCATTACGTCTGTACAGAGTTACAGTAGAATGTCTCTGAAGTCTTTCTCCAGCAAACCACCAGCCGCCTTAGATCTCCAGGTGGCTCCTGGGATCAAACTCGGACACAGCCACAGTGCCCTGTGACCCTGATGATGGCTCCACAGGGTTTCCTCTGCTCTCCCCTCACACCACACACACACACACACACACACACACACACACACACACACACACACACCACATACATAATACACATCATATACGACAAACACATACACAAACCACACACATATCCAGCACACACATGCACACAAACACACCACATACACAAGCCACACATACACAACATACACATGCACACAAACACATATACAAACCACATACATATACAACACACACATACACAACACACACATGCACACAAACACATACAAACCACACAAATATACAACACATACATATACAAACTACACACATACAAACCACACACATACACAAACTATACAATATACAACACACACATACAAATATACCACATACACAATACACACACACACACACACACACCCTACGTCAGCCAGTTCTTTGCTTAAGGGCCTCAGAGCTGGACGGATTAAAGGCTCAGGAACTGAGGAAGGCATACATCCTGGTAATGAGACCAAGCCGCAGACACTGATAGGATCTCCCCCAGTGCACACTTCAAAGCTCAAGTTCCTTCTATGGAGCTTGGAAATCCCAAGCAGGGGATGAAGCAAGGGAATCCCCATAGGAAAGAAACTCCTCTGTCCACCAGGGCAGGGGGGGGGGTGCCCATTGCTTCAGAGGCCAGGTGGGATTCAAACACATGCATTTCTCTTCATCCCCCTACAAAAAGCTCAGAAACATCAAAGTAAGAAAACGTCAAAGTCCCAAGAGTTAGGAAGCAGGCACTTAAATGAAATAAATGTAAGGGAAAAAGAAAGAGTTTCACCTCAATTTTAGTGGATATGGGGGGTGTGGATCTCCGAGTTCCAGGCCAGCAAGGTCTACAGAGCTACTTTCAGGGCATTCAGGGCTATACAGGGAAACCTTGTCTCAAAAAACAGCAACAACAACAACAACCTAGAGAAAGAAAGCATTTAGTTTAAGACCCAGAGGTAAGAGCCTATGCGGAGAGCAGCCCAAAGCACAAAATGTGCTCCATCTCCTTAAAACAGTCTTGGGGCTAGAGAGACAGATCAACCGTTAAGAGCGCATGTTTCCTTGTTGCTCTTGCAGAGAACCTGGCTTCAGCTCCCAACACCCACACGCTGGCTCACAACCACTCAAAACCCCAGATCCAGGTGATCCAGTGTCTTTTGGCCTCTACAGGCAACAGCCACACAAATGCTGTACATTCTCAGATGCAGGCAAAACATTTATACACATAAAATATTTTTTTAGTTAAAAAAAAAAAAAAAAGGTTGTTGATTTAAAATACCGATGACCAACCTAACTACTGGGATGAGGTTTATTAAACTGCACTTCAAATTTTACTTACTGCAGGGCGGGGTGATGTGCACGGTGGCATCTAAGTCAGAGGACAGTTTACAGAAGTTTCGGGGGTTGGTGCTCTCCTAGTAGCTTTGACAGTTATTGGGGGTTTTTTTGTTTTGTTTTGTTTTGTTTTGTTTTGTTTTGTTTTGTTTTTTCCGAGACAGGCTTTCTCTGTATAGCCCTGGCTGTCCTGGAACTCGCTTTGTAGACCAGGCTGGTCTCGAACTCAGAAATCCACCTGCCTCTGCCTCCCGAGTGCTGGGATTAAAGGTGTGCGCCACCACGCCAGGCTCTAGTTATTCGGTCCCCCCCCCCCATTGAGCCACCTGGACAGCCCTAATTTCAGTTTTAACCAGCATCCTTGAAGGTAGCCAAAGACTGAACCAACACTATTCTTAGAACACCTTTCTACCCCATTCCCGTCACTTCCCAAGGACGAGGCAGGTTTCCTGGATACAGCTTCAGGACCACAGACCAAGGTACCAACACCCTGCTCCTGTTACTTTGACCTGACCTGTCCCAGATGCAGTGTGAAGTGCCAGGGGTACTGACTCCTCCAGGGGTCCCCAAGATCTGGTACACAGGAGATACCCAATACCGGACTGCTGAAGTAACATGGGGATGAGGCTGGCACAAAGTCATGACCTTTACCTCTAAAGCTGAGCCAAGCATCTTCTTGCTGGCAGGCTTGCACTCCTGAGGAGGATAGATCCTAACCTACCCCCAGGATTGCTGCAGCTGCTTCCTCAAATCAGGCAGCAGACCATCTCTTCTGTGTCACCCAAGGCAGGATTACTGATCCACCATTCAGGGTGGGAACATGGGAGCAGTCTCTTGAGACCCTGGCCATTGCAAGCTTTGGGATCTGTTTCCCCCAGGTCTATCCCCTTAAACGGGTCATAGTTGGCAAAGTCGGCCTGGCCATTTTCCTGGTTGACTAGGCATGCTATGGGTTTCCAGTCTAAATATGCTCTATTCAAACAGGAAAAGAAGCCCACTAAAGTTAGTTTTAAACAAATATCTCGCATGATTCTGAGACTGAAGTCCCGGGAGCTACATTTCTGCAAACGCTGGAACTGGGTGACCCATTAGCTTCATTTTTCTTCATTTTCTTCTTTGGATGGGAAGTGCTCACTCTTTATCTTACAAGGGCCCCGTGGTGGATGGAGGTTTTTGTCTTCTGGGGTGATGCTTTGGGGATGAGAGGGTACTTGACTTCAGAGCCCACCTTTGTGAGTCCTGTGGGGGAGCAGCCCTACCTCTCTCTCATTGTGAGGCCAGCTGGAGTGCCCAAAAAGGTCCTGGGGGTGAACCGGTCTAGGCTGGTCTGAACCGTATACTGAAGCTGAGTGTTCTAACTCATTCTAGAAAGACAGTGGCAATACAGCAGCCATATCCAAGACCTGCCACATCCACCATAGTCATTCATCAGTCAGGGGGCCTGACAACCTGTCTTGTGTTATTAAGACTGGCTATCCAACTTCCCTGCCACTTCCCCTAAATCACTGTCCCCCAAGAACATTCGTTGGTTACACTCATACTGGGTTAGTTGGGGTTTTTGTTTGTTTGTTTTGTTTTGTTTTTATCATTTGTAACGAAGCTTCCTGGTCCTTAAAAACCAGGTGGTGGTTCTTGACAACTGACAAAACCTGTTTCTCTCAAATTGTAAACAAAATCAACCATACTTAAAGTGCTGTGATTTTCTTGTGTTAAAGATTTGTTTTATTTTATTCTATTTTATGTGTATGAGTATTCTGCGTTCCTGGGACTACGGGTGCACACGAGCCCGTTGCCATGGATTCCCTGAAACCGGAGTTACACACAGTTGTGAGCTGACATGTGGATGCTGGGAGTTGAACCCAGGTCCTCTAGTCTAATGCTCCCAACAGCTGAGCCTTTTCTCCAGCTCTGAGTGTTGTCAGTCCGTCCTTTGATCTGTTTGTCTACTTCACTGAACTAGAACATAGAGAAACAAGCACTTCGTTGTAAAAACCATAAAGAAGCCCATAAAAATTTTATGGAACCACTTAAAAAGAAAAAAAAAGTAAAATACCTTGCTAAATAGCAAAAATCCTGTTTCAAACAGGACCAGGTCTCTGGACCCACTTACTAATCCTGTGACAGTGACAGTTGCTTAACTCTGTGAAGTGGGCTTTTGCATGGGGTTGGCGGGTTAACAATCTAACAGGTAAAGAACTCGGCACAGTGTGTGCTGTTCATAAAGTTCTGATGCTCCAGGGGAACCACCGTGAACCTCTTAGGCTCCATGCAGACAGGCGCCAGCTCCGTAGTGCTTCAAAGAGGTAAATTCACAAATGAATGAGAAAAATAAGTAGTCCGCCAAGCCAAATCGTATGAATTTGCCAATATTCAATTGGTCAATCAAAACAAAAAAGTTCTCACATGGCTCAATGCAAATTCATTGTTCAAGTTGTGTGGGTCTCTAATGAGTTAGAGCGGAGGGGTCTACAAAGGACTTTAAACCGTTCACTCGCTTAACAAAGGCCAGCAACCACCCACAAGAAGCCAAGCAATCCATTCTCCCCCGGGGCATGAGAAAACTCCACAACGGAACAAGAGAGCAACAGAGCGAGCTCCCGGAGGAAGCAGGAGCTGCAGGAAGCGCGGATACCTTTGCCTTTCTCTACAAGCTGCCACCACACCCGGCGCCCTCCCGCCCTCCTTCCCCCTTCTCGGGGGCCTTTCCCGGGCTGCGGAACACAAAAGAACCGACTGCGAGGCGGCGCGCGAAGCTGGGAGCCTCAAGGAATCCGCCGTCGCCTGGGGGAGGGGATCGCCCCTGAGTCCCGCCGTCCCGAGCGCCACCAAGGCATTTCCCCACCGAGTCCTGTTTGAGTGCCGGCTTGAGGGTTGGAACCTCTCCGACCCATTCTCGGAAATTCAGCCCGAGCCCCGATCCTCCAGCAGCCACGAAGCTGAGTGAAGCTCAGTCCACATTCCTCTTTGTTGTCCCTGGTCCCCCGCATTCTGTCAAGGTATGCCCTGAGCGCCCCTGCTCTCCATCTCTAGGAAAGCTGAAAGTCTCGGTGCTGTGTGACCCTAAGGGCTGACTGGAGCCAGGACTTCCAGCCCGGGTGCGTGCGCTTGGCAACGGCCGCGGAGAGGCGGTTTGCCCTTGCACCGGCATCGTCCTCCCGCTGCGGCCAGTAGCACTGTGAACTGCACGTAGGTAGCCGGATGGTGGCCGGGAGTCCCACGTCCCGTCCCCCCCCCCCCGTACCCACTCCACCATCCCCAGCCTATCCCCCAACTCGGCCTTTCCTGGAGCTTTCCTTACCGCAGAAGAGTTCTCAAGACCCGGGCCGAGCCTCCTCTCGCTGCCCTGCCCGAAAGCGGTGGCCTGAAAGTCTCACAGCCTCCTGCTCTTGTCGCCGGAACCCAGCGACCTCCACCCCTCCACAGGATGGAAGGAGTACCGGAGCGGAGCAATGTGGCGCGGAGAGGAGCCGGCCACCGCCGCGGGAAAAAGTTTGCACGCTCTAACCAGTCCTCCAAACCCGGGGATCGCCCACTGGCCGAGACCCACACCACCCTGCAGCCCCTCCAGCTTCTGGAAGACAATCTAGGTTCCCGCCACCTGCTGTGGAGGCAGAGGGAGACGCTGCTCGAGCTTCTCCACTCCTCATCCCTGCCCTGGGTGTTCTAGAAGAGGGGGAGCTCAGCGCCCCGCGCTGGGTCGGCACTCGGAGCAACTCACCTCTCCGGTCCAGCTCTCGTCCGGGTCTCGGAACCCTCCAGCCCCTCGCCTCGCCTCTAAACTGGGCTCCCTCCAACTTAATTCATGAATTATTTAAGGTCCAGCCCCAGGGCACCACAGGAGTGATTGGGTGAGAGCCCGTCCCACTGCTCCGCCCCGGGTTAGCTAAGGGTGCCTGAGGCAGGACTACGGGACTCCAGGACTCTGAGAACCTGTTGCGTCCTCTAGGGTCTCTGGCAGAGGTTTGAGGATGGAACTAAAGGAACACCGACTCCTTCAGAAACGTACTTACTGGGGGCTGAACTTAAGGCCAGGTGCCGGGATCTCCACAAGGCTCAGTAATTTAAAGAGCAGGAGCCTAGGACTCTGAGTCTTGAGCGCGCTGATTGGACCTTCTGAGAGGCTAGGCTACAATGCCCTGGGGACACCCACGGGACAGAGCATTTATTTCCTGCTGAAATCCCTGCTCAGTCCCAGAACACCCTATTCTATCACCTAATCCTAAATCGCTCCTTGGAAGGCTGCTAACTCCTAAAATCTCTAACCGCCACACTCTTTCCTGGCTCTTTAGACATGATACTGGCACCCAGTGCATTTTATTAAAAACACCTAAAAGACAAACAAACAAAAACCACCTAAGGGGGAGAAAAATTAGCTGGAGTGTGTCCTTGTGCTATCAGGGATAGACACAACGCTGGTGCTTTTGATCACCAGGGACCAGGGATGACCAGGGAAGAATAGCGCCGCTGGGACATTTTTACCATCAAAAGATGTGTATTAATTGTGTGGGGGTTGTTAGGTGGATGGACAGAGAGATCAAAGAATGGCTGCAAAGATGTTGGAAGTGTGGGTATGTGGACACATGGTTTTTTTTTTTTTTTGGTTTTTCGAGACAAGGTTTCTCTGAATAGCCCTGGCTGTCCCGGAACTCACTTTGTAGACCAGGCTGGCCTCGAACTCAGAAATCCGCCTGCCTCTGCCTCCCGAGTGCTGGGATTAAAGGCGTGTGCCACCACCGCCTGGATGACACATGGCCTTTTAAAAAATATTTTATGTATATGAATGTTTTGCCTGCATGAATGTATGTGTAGCACATTAGCGTGGAGTTGGCCAAAAGAAGGTGTTGGCTTCCTTTCCTATAACTAGAGTTACAAACGGTTGTGAGCTACCATACGGGCTGGGTGCAGGGAATTGAACTCTGCAAAGAGGGAGTTCCTCTACAAAAACAACCAATGCTTTTAACCACTCACCAATCTCCCCGGCCCTGACAAATGAACTTTAANATGTGTAGCACATTAGCGTGGAGTTGGCCAAAAGAAGGTGTTGGCTTCCTTTCCTATAACTAGAGTTACAAACGGTTGTGAGCTACCATACGGGCTGGGTGCAGGGAATTGAACTCTGCAAAGAGGGAGTTCCTCTACAAAAACAACCAATGCTTTTAACCACTCACCAATCTCCCCGGCCCTGACAAATGAACTTTAATTTAGTAATTCTCTCACCACAAAATATAGCATACACTGAGGATGGGCAGGGGAAGGTGAAATTGACCTTGAATGCTCACACGGCCAAGGTCTAGAAAGAGTTCATTCAGAAAGACCCCTGAAAAACCACGTAAAACTGTAGCAGGCAATGTTGGGGTACCAGAGAAGTCTAAGATGGCCAATTTTCCTCTTTACAGTCTCTTGTGCTCCTAGACTCCACAGATCTGCTCAGAGGCAGACATGCCACGAGGATCCTGTTAGGCTGAGACTTTCGTTCTCTCTCCTGGGAGCTCCTAGCTGGCCCTGAGCTGCCTATTTTACCAGCATGGGCACCGATGGCCTTATCACTCTGAATCCAGCTTCTGTGTCTGCAAACCACCACAGGGCTGACTACCCGTACTCCTTCTAGTTCCTTGTTTTTGTTTGTTTGTTTTTGAGACAGAGTTTCTCTGTATAGCCCTGGCTGTCCTGGAACTCACTTTGTAGACCAGGCTGGCCTCGAACTCAGAAATCCGCCTGCCTCTGCCTCCCAAGTGCTGGGATTTGGTGTGATAAGGCTCTAGGCCATGTGTTCTAGATGGATTTTTAATATAAACTTACCAACAAGAGCTTTCTAATATCTTATCAATGATTAATTGTATGATGCAGGCTTGCCAGAGGTCACGTAGTTACTGAAGCCCCAAAGTTGAACCCAGTTCTGGACTCCAGAACCCAGAGAACAGGTGAAATCGATCTCTGACAGTGCCACATTGAAATGGATGTCCATTGCTGTGTGATTTTTCGCCCCCTGCGGAGCTGTGAGCAAATGGCTATTCAAACAGGGCGTTCGCTGACATTAAAGGAAAGATGCAGCTTTCTAAATCTAGCTTGATGAACAAAATAGTTTGGGGGGATTACATATAGGAATGTGTGTAAGAGCCTGCTTCTGTGAGTATGGTTAACACAAAGGTGACTACATCAATGGAAAAGCCCATCCCTGTAAGGATGACAGTCCATGAAAGAGCTACATTGTACCTGGGTGGTGGTGCAAGCCTTTAGTCCCAGCACTTGGGAAGCAGAGGCAGGCAGATCTCTTGAGTTTGAGGGTAGCCTGGTCTACAGAGTGAGTTTCGGGACAGCCAGGACTACACAGAGAAGCCCTGTTGTCTGGAAAAGACAACAACAACAACAACAAAAGAGACACTGCTGGAGCCCGATGCACAGCTTGCTAGCAGCTCCACAGAAGACTGGAGCAATTGTGTAATGCTACCCTGAGGCCTTGTGAGTCTTGCAACTTTCTGAGCTTTGCTGAGCCTCCCTATCCTTGGTTTTTCTAAATCTTACCAACCTCCCTCCTCCCTGCAGGAAGGGCTGGTTCAAGCCAGAGGAAGTGGCTACACAACCATCTGCCTTCACATCGCTTAGGACACAGGGCTTCAACTGTTCCTTACATTTTCATATTCTAGCCTAACCCCTATTCTGCCTGAACCATTTTCTATGTTTAACGTGAAAAAATGAATAAGAACAAAACCCAACGGTAAGATATATCCTGGGTAGCCTTATGCCAAAGAGATAGCTAGCTCGGCAGTCACAATCTCCTGCTGCTCTTGCAGAGGATACAAATTCAGTTCCCAGTACCATGTGGGTGCCTCACAACAGCCTGTAGTACCAGCTCCAGGTCTCCTATACCACCACCTTCTGGTCTTCTCTGGTAACTGCACTCAGGTGTGCATACAAACCAATCCATATAATTTAAAGTTTTTAAATGTAACAAGGGCCATGTGGTTTTATAAATGAAGCATTGGGTGTGGGTTATGATGGCTCAGAATCACACACAGAGCGTGTGATTAGCATGTCTGAGACTCAGGTTCTAGTACCATATGAAGAGAGGAGACAGCATGCAGTCACGGTGGTATATACTCATAATTTTAGAACTAGGAAGACCAGGGTATTCAAGGCCAGCATGAACAACAAAAGCAAGAAAGCCTTATTTAGCTATTTCCAGGACACACACACACACACACACACACACACACACAAATCAATATTCAATAGTCCTCTTCTTGGTTTTAGGTATTGTAGACACTAAAACAAAACATGTTTATGAATAATTGTTCTGGTTAACCTGACCATGTCTACCATGAATGAGGATGTTCTGAAAGGAACAATGTCACTGCACATTCCCTAGGCAGTATTGCTCTAGGGACCTTCAAAGAAGGCTAGTGGTCTCCATGGTGAAGCCGACAAAGGGGCCTAGGGGAGGCTGCAGTCGCTCAGCTCCTTTGCTCTCTATACGGGAGGAGGGTGTTGCTCCCCCCCCCCCCGATTTGGGATTGAAGAGGGGTGCTAATTCTGAAGTGCCTGAATTAACTATTTTGAGCCTGCCCTTGGGATAAAGGAGTACCTGCTCATCTAGATATCAAAGCAGCCTCGGGAGGGACTGGACCATAGAAGCCATGCTCCTCAGAGGAAAGGAAGCTGTGGGTCATAGGGCTGGGACAGAGGGGACCTGTTAGGGACTTTCGTGATTATAGCTAAACAAATATTTTTTTTAATAATTAAAATGGTGTTTTGCGTGATTGAAAACATGGCATCATATCTTTCAATTAAGAAAAATTTACTCCTATTAAGACTAAAACTTGTGTAACAGGGAGCCGGGGAGAGAGGGAGGGAGAAGTGATTAGATAAGAAAAAAAGGCAGAAGGAGAGCAGGCCAGCGAATTGCTTCAAGCCAGCCAACATTTTCCTGTAAATATTTTACAGCACGATTTCCTGTTCCTCTTGCTTTTTTTCTGTGCCTTACCTCTGGGCTAGGCTGCCAAAAATAACATGCCTGGCTTAATAACCAAAGGGCAATAAAACATTTGTCCTGTACTTCAGGTGTGATCTGTGTCTGATCCACCAGGCCACCGCCTAACTCAAGGGCAGAGGTAGAAAGCTTCCACACAGTAAAAGTAAAGCAGACGGAGGAGCCAAACGGAGCAAAGCAAAGACTGCAGGGTTCTGCACTTGAAGCTGCGGAGAGGTTGGGAAACTCAGCTAGTAGTTCCTTGGGAGTGGGGTGGAGTACATTTGTGCTTTGTGGAAGCCTACCCTCCAGTCAGCAACTGCTTCAAATAAATCACTGATCCTTAGAGACGGTTCTTATCTCAGGCGATAGTAATATTCTCTAAAACAAATGGGTGAACTCATTGTTAATAACCAATCAGTGTACCTTTAATATCCAGCGAAGACAATGAGAGCATCAGAAAAGCCAGTGGCGTGAGGGCATCCTGTCTGCCACCACACTTCACTTGGCGTGGAAGAAGAGGTTTCAAGTAAGTGAGAGAAGAATTGGCAACACGTGGTAGGCACAAGGCCATCACTCAATTCAAAAGCTGTCAACTGTCATAATCTGCTCAAGGGGCAGGCAGGAACTCAACCTATGCTGAGCAATAAGTTTCCCCTTCCTTTAAGACTTCCCAGTTTGTGTTCCTCCTCATCAGCTGAAAGTTGACAAGATTTTCATCTAAAAAAAAATTTAAACAGACAAACAAACCTTCAGATTCCCAATGACCCAGACAAATGTCATTCTTCAAGTCATTCTTTGAACCAGTCCAGTTACAGCCTCTCGGTGGCTACCTCACCGATCCATGAGCCAAGCAAATGCTTTCACATTCACTGTGTATTTGCACAGGAGTCCTGGCTTTTTAAGTCCTTGCAAATTAGAATTCAGAAGCCCTAATGAAACTTATTATCCACGGGAGACAAATAGCAATGCTCTACATATTATACCACTGATTTTTTTTAATTAAAATTAGACCATGTGCAAGAAAATTGAACCCCATGGTTACTGCTAAATAAACTTTAAAGAGCTTCTAACACAGACCTGGGATTAGAGCAGCTGTCTCTTTGCTGGTGCATAATGGCTGCATACACACACTGGAGGTTCGGGTCATGCATCCTTCTAAATCTCTCCCATGACAACCCCATTCAGAACAGTCTCTTGCTCAATGTCCTAAGCAGCTGCCAGAAACAAAGGGAAACAGCAGAAGAGCTAGGTGCCAACGAACTCCCTTTGACTACTGAGAACACAAAATGATTTCTTGGTTTTTTTTTTTAAATTAACAAGCATGAAGAATGTTTTCTGCTTTGTTTTGCTTTGTATGAGGAGCTACAGATTAAACCCAGGACCTCATCGTGTTAGGCCACATTCCCAGCACAAGCATGAGGTGTGTGTTAGTGGATTTTTGTCAACTTGACACAAGTTAGAGTCATCCTAGGAAAAGGTACTTCTGTTGAGAAACTGAACCCATCAGATTGGCCTGCTGTCAAGCCTGTGGTGCTTTTTACTTGATTGATGATTGGCGTGAAAGGGCCTAGCCCACTATGGGCAGTGTCACCCTTAGGCAGATGGTCCTGAGATACGTAAGAAAGTAAGCCAAACAAGTCAGGGTAAGCAAGCCAATAGGCAGCACTCCTCCATGGCTTCTGCTTCAATCCCTGTCTCAAGGTTCCTGCCTTGGATCCTTGCCTTGACTTCTGTACTGGCTAGGTTTGTGTCAACTTGACACAGCTGGAGTTATCACAGAGAAAGGAGCTTCAGTTGAGGAAATGCCTCCATGAGATCTAGCTGTGCGGCATTTTCTCAATTAGTGATCAAGGGCTTCTTGTGGGTGGGACCATCTCTGGGCTGGCAGTCTTGGGTTCTATAAGAAAGCAGGCTGAGCAAGCCAGGGGANAAGCAAGCCAGTAAGGAACATCCCTCCATGGCTGCTTCTGCATCAGCTCCTGCCTTCTGACCTGCTTGAGTTCCAGTCCTGACTTCCTTGGTGATGAACAGCAGTATGGAAGTGTAAGCCAAATAAACCCTTTCCTCCCCAACTTGCTTCTTGGTCATGATGTTTGTGCAGGAATAGAAACCCCTGACTAAGACAAATTCACACAGTGATGACCTATTACCTGGATGTGTAAGAAGACATAAAATCCTTTTTCTCCCTTAGCTGCTTTTGGTCATGATGTTTATCACAGCAACAGAATGCAAACTAATTTCTTAAAGCAAACTGGTTCTTAAAGACTAGTATCCATTCTCAGCAGGTGAATAGACTGGCCTCCACCATGAAGACCAGAGAGCATCAAAACCAGTTTGCTAGAGGGAGATATTTGTAGAAGTCATGCCTAGAAATGGTTACAATGGGTACATGGTCTAATATTCTTTAATGACAGGGATGAAAGAGAGAAAATTTTAAGCTGTTTACATTATGGGTGAGGAAAAATACGAGATGAGAAAAAAAAACAGTCTAGATTTATTGTGTTTTGATATTTTGTATGTTTGGTTTTTAACCTCAGTATCTTAGTTCCAAAGGTTGGAAACTTCCTCATTCTAGAAGAGAGCTGTTCTGTACATGTAGAAATATTTAATAATATCCCAAGTGTCAGCTCCATCAGATATGAAGAATAGTAACCTCTACCCAAGTTGTGACAACCCCAAATGTTCAAACTCTAGAGTTTGGTTTCTTTAAAGTCCAATGAATGGCTCTTCCAGAGGACCTGATGAAGTGGAAACTTCTGGTTTCTTTGGAAAGTCAGTTGTATTGTTTCGCTGGGGCCAACATGTGAAGGAGTGTTTTCATGAATCAGACCCAGGTGAAAGGATGTTTCACTAAGGCAAACATGTGAAAGGAGGAATGATGCTAAGAAGGACCCAACAGATGGTGGATAACCCTGAATGGAATTGGTATGCCTTACCACCATTGTTTATTGGTCATTGTCAGGACTCCATAGAGAGAAACACACCAAAATGCTTCTGGTGGTGTGCTGGTAGCTTCTTGACACTTCTGCAGACTTGAACCAATTGGCAGAGTAATGTCAGCTGACACATGTGGCGTTTTTACTAAAACAGACTCATGTACTGAGGCAAGACCCGTGGAGGACATGTGATGTTTGGAAGGAGTATAAATAGGACTCAACAGGCTGTGAGGGGGGTTACTTGTAGAGCTATCTTTGCAAGGCTTCTTGGTCTTTGCTGATATTTGCTTCGCTGAGAGAGGCACAGCAAAGAACTTCTTCTGGTGTCTCTGATAGTTCTGGCCCCTCCTGCTGACTTGTGCTGATTCACTAAGGCCTGGCTCTCTCTGCTAGGTTGTACATCTGCTGCTGATTCATGTTTGCCATTCCAACACTACAAAACTGGATTGCTGGTGTTTGAAGTGTGTGTGAGCAGATCAAGCTGCCACTGATGAGTCTTGTGGACTGAACTTCTCTTCTGACTTCTTGACAATGCAGATGAGATTTGCTTCAAAGAACCATTTCTAAACAGGTCCACTTTCCCTGTATACTAATTATCTTTCTTTTCCATTACCTCTGGGGGGGGGGGGTGGGCTAGAAGGGAGGTTAAAGCATTTAAGAACTGTTATTAAAAGTAAGGTAAGAAAAATCAAAATTACACCTGAGTTTATTTCCCAGAACACATGTTGAGTAGCTCACAACTGCCCTGACTCCAGTTCCAGGGGATACAATACCTTCTGGACTCTGCAGACACCTACATTCATGTGCACACACCACACACAAGCAGATACAAGCAGATATGCATATATGTAATTACAAAAAACATAAATCAAAAGCAAAATTAGTATTGAACTTGGGCAGAATACTATCAGATACATACTATAAAGATCCTGATAGCAATTTTGCAAATGCCAAAGATTATGATTGTAGTCTGAAAGATCTTTACTCAGCCTGCACAATCCAGTTCCATTCCTTGTTGAGATGTGTGGGCTGGAGACTCTGGAAGCTCATAGCTAGCCTGGTACACACAGCGGTGAACAAGAGACCCTGGTACAAACAAAATGGAAGGAGAGAATCGACATCTGAGGTTGTCCTTTTTTTTTTTTTTTTTTTGGTTTTTCGAGACAGGGTTTCTCTGCATAGCCCTGGCTGTCCTGGAACTCACTCTGTAGACCAGGCTGGCCTCGAACTCAGAAATCCGCCTGTCTCTGCCTCCCGAGTGCTGGGATTAAAGGCATGTGCCACCACGCCTGGCTGAGGTTGTCTTTTGACCTCCACACATGCACCATGCCACACACACACACCATACACATATTATAAAACAAAATAAAACAAGGCAAAAAGAAAGGATAAGCAAAGAGGCCCTTAGAAAAAAAAGAAACAGAATTCTTACTGAAATTCCCTGTGGACAGAATGAAATATTGCTTAGCACATGATAGGTCTTCAATAAACACCAGGGGAGGGGGAAGACAACAGTGAAATGTTAATCTCTGAAGAACACAGGTAGCCATGGCAACAGCAAACACCTTCTGAAAGATCATGGAATACACTGAAGGCAGCCTGAGGCTCCTGCTGCTGTCATTTATTAACTTAAAAGCATTTGCCATGCACTGAGTTATCTAGATTCTTTTCATTAAAGCTTACCAATTGGAGGAGGGGCTGTTTTATTCGGTTTGTTTGTTTGTTTGTTTGTTTGTTTGTTTCTGAGAGAAGGAAGTTGAGACTTACAGACTCCTGCTCTACTTAATAAAATCAAGTTTTATTATTAACTTTTATTATTATTTAATGATTAACTGAAGCAACTGTTATTTTAAGCACCTTACAGACACGATATTCAAGATAATTTCAGAAAGTATTATCCAAGAAAACCAAGCCAACACTATGCTGAGTCGCCATTTGATGCTATGACAGTGCTAAGTGGTGGAGATGCAACAGCCAACCGCCTTCGAAGGACTTTCAGTCTGGGGTCTGTATTCATTTCTTGAGATTGCTATGACAGTACTATAGAAACGGTCACTTAAACATGCTGTCTTACAGCCAAGAGGCCCAAATCAAAGCATTTGCTGGGCTCCTTCTGGAAGCCATGAGAGAGGATCTGTTCCCGGCCTCTCTCTTGGCTCTTTCTCTTCTTTCTTCCCCAGATATTCTTTGGTAAAATGCCCCATGTGTTTTCACACCATTTTCCCTCTACATACAACTGCCTTTGTCTCTACATTGTCTCCTTTTTGAAAGGACTACACTTAACCATATAATCTCTCCTGACTTAACCATCTGAAAAGACACTATTTTTTAATATGACCCTGTTCATAGGCCTAAGGACATTGGCATCATTTTTTTTTTCTTGAGACAGGGTTTCTCTGTATAGCCCTGGCTGTCCTGGAACTCACTTTGTAGACCAGGCTGGCCTCGAATTCAGAAATCCGCCTGCCTCTGCCTCCTGAGTGCTGGGATCAATGGCGTGCGCCACCACGCCTGGCCATTGGCATCATTTAAAGGCACACAGCTCACCCAGAACCAAATTATTTCACAATTGGAGCAACTAATACTCTGAAAAGTCATCTTGCCTGAGAACGCCTAACTGGCAAGTGGCTGAGATCGGATTTCAAGTCTGGCTGACGCTAGGGCGTCATACCTTTAAGCATGGTGTGCAACCAGTTCTCAGGGAGAAGTCTTAAGGGGAAAAAAATGGTTCAGAAAGTATCACCTAGTACTTAAAAACAAATTTATTCATCCAACCAATATCTATGGATGATGTACAATATGCCTGTGCCAGCCTGATGCTAGCACTTGAGGTCCATTCACAAACAAAATGATGCCATTGTTCCAAACAGGAAAATATGCGATAAACATGAAAACTGGTAGAAATCTGTGAAAGCCCTAAAAATAGAGCAGGCAGGATAATTGCACCGTCTTGAGCATGCTGACAGGGATGGGTGTCAGTGAGCATGTGTGAACCAGGTGATGAGGATGGAGGGGACCACAGGGCAGAGGCCATGAGCATGCTGGCTGGCCTGACTTGGGAGCTCCCATGAGACCTGCTGATAGCCAGAGAACTGGCAGGCTTGCTCCAAGTCAAAGTCAATTAACAGCTAATTCACTTCCCAAACCCAGTCTGACTTCCAAGTTGGAGGCTCTTAGCACAAGAACAGAGACTGAAGAGCTGAAATCTAGGGCCAGAAGAAAAGCTTCCGCTTTTTAAGAAGCACTCGGACTGCCCCAGGCCAGCCTTGCCTTGGGCACTTTGAGACACAGAGGTGACATTACCCCCATGTTGATGAGAAACTCATTGCTTAAGCCTGGCAGCTCATGTACTGGAGCTGATCAATCAAGTTCTATTAAATGGCAGATAGAAACAAACTGATAGCTTAAGAAGGAAAATGTGGACAGCGGGCATAGTTCAGTGCTACAGCGCTTGTCTACTGTGAGCAAGTGGGGGTTTTGATCCCCAGCACCACACATAAACAAATGAATACATTTCCCCTTTTAATCTCTGGCTGGCAATGCTTTGTAAGGTTCTGAAACATCGCATTCTAGAAAGGTAAAAAAAAGGAAAACATGGAAAGTGGATGGAAGGAACACTGTGGAATGGAGGTGCCTGCTTCTCCATGGGGTACGTTGGCCACTGGCAAGAGGCAAAAGCTAGCGACAAACTAGAGTTAAAGAGCAAAGGCAGCAAGCAAGAAGAGGGCCACGCTGGAGCCGTTTTCAATCTGCTCCTGTCAATACCCGCCCTCCCGCCCCGCTCACCTCCCCCTCATCTTCTTCTTTCTTTCCCTTCTTTTGAGACAAGGTCTCACTATGTATTTCTAGCTGGGGTACAACTTGCTATGGTGGCCTCAAGCTCTCAGAGCTTTGCCTGGTTCTGCTTCCCAAACAATGGAATTATAGGCATTTGCCACCATACCCAGCAAATGGAGTATTTGTCCGGAAGGAAAATGTCAAGCCCTCAGAGCTTAGTAAACAAAGTTACCTGTCTGTGAGGGGTAAGGTAGTAATGTGTCTCTAAATGGACCAACTTGGGGTTCTCTCTGATTATGATACACCTAACTTCCTGTGTCTCATTGAGTTTCCCAGGGTGATGGCAGTCACATGTTAGAGGGGTAGGAATGAACTCTCTCCTGACCACTGCAACCTAGGTATTTTATGACTGTGTGATATATAATGGCTCTACCTCAGGCTCTGGCTACTCCGTCCCCCTAGCCTACACACCTAAGACTGCTGGGGGAGCTGGATAAAATGATACCAAAAAGATTAGCGCCATGGGATCAGCAAAGCTCTGACCCCCAGACCAAGGAGGCATCCCTCTTACAGCATGCCTAGCCCCTGGAGGTGGTTGTTGGAGTCTGGGGGGGGGGAGGGGGGCACCTGCTCCACAGCTCCCCTTGCTATAGAAAACAGATCCATGTGCTTTTTAGCCTTCAGATGTACAGATGGGCACAAACGCATGCCTAACTAAACGAAAAGCAATCTCCTACAATTGGCTTTCCATACCCATGGGCTCTGAATCCAAAGATACAACCAACTACAGATGGAAAATATTCATGAAAAGCATATTGTGGCTGAAAGGGTGCTGTATAGTTTCCCTGTGGTAGCCTTGTCTGTCCTGAACTATCTTCCTCTGTTCCCTAAACAGTTCGGAGAGGCGGCTATTTACATAACATTTACATTGTATTTGGTATTGTAATTGGCCAGAGGCTTTTAGGCTACAGGGAGGAGTATGAGGGTTATGTTCAACTACTAAAGTGGTCTACATGAGGGTCTGGAGCAGCTGAAGAGTTTGATGTCTAAGGGGGCCCCTGCCAGCACCCCTCAATGGATCCCAAGGGGAAACTGCCTTTTCCTTCTGCCACATTCCAAAAGCAAAACCAAAATCTCTCTAGAGAATGTGTTCTAGAATGTTTTTCCCACAGTTCTTTCACTCGAGTTGACGGTCTTAATGAATGACCTTAGCAAGATGCCAAACAAAAGACTTCAATTTTTTTTTTCTGAACTCTTGATCATTTTTAGTGACCTTCCCCCCACCACCCCAACTTGACCCTTTCCCCACCAGGAAGAAATTGCTAGTAGAGCATTAAGTACATGCTTTCCAGGCTAGACAGCCACAGAGCCAAGTTATGGCTTTCCCATTCACATCCTGTTGGGGTCCTGCCAATGGTCTCTTCCACACTGGACTTTGACCCCTGGACTTGAGATCTATCCCGCCAAAGGAATAGTCATGGTGATCTGGGTGTGTCCCAACCAGACTACACCTATACCAGTTTCTGATCCTACACTCCAGCACCCAGCCTAGGCCTGGAGCTATTTAACATCCTTCTGACCTATTGTAAGATTAGACAGAAATGGCTTTCTTTACGCTCTGGTTGACAGCCACACACTTCCAACAACACCTTCACTTCCCTTCTTCACCAGTTTTAGTGTGGCAGCTGTAAATTCAGCCACATGCATGAGCACTGCCTCGTGCCCCTCCTCTGTGTTCAGTAAAAGAGTGTACAGGGAGCAAGAGTAGGAAGATGAAGGTTCAGAGCTAGGTCCCGCCGTATCCAACACTTTGAAACAGAGTTTTGCTGTAGTTTTTAAAACACTGTATTAAGTACTATCAGCCCTAATTAATGAGCTTCTTGGGCATCTCTTTAAATTGTGTGCTGCCCCTTACATGACCCTGCCCAATGGTGGCCAAATGAAGCACCTGCCACCCAGAGCCACTCACCACTCACAGACTCTTTAGAGTCATGCTCAGTGCTCAACTCTACTCTGCTACGAGGATGGCGTGGTGATTTGCAATGTCAAGGTTGTCAGAGTGAACGCTGAGCCACTTATAAAACCCTCTTGGCAAAAGGCCACAACACATGGATCTTCATAAACCAACCACCGCCGGAGAGCAGGAACTGTTTCTAAACAAAGTCAAAACTAAGGCTTTGCACAAACGCCACCATAACCTCGCTTGCATACAGTTAGTTACCTCGATGAGGAGGCCCACCAAGCAAGTGCCTGCTCAGCCTCAGACTGACATCATCTGGGCTACTGATCCTGCAGGTAAGGATCATTGTTTCGGAACAACTCAGTAACCTTCATCTTACCTTTAAACACCTTTGTCTCACTTGGGCTCCTCGGACACACCCATAAATCACATGACATATGTGATCCCTTGCAATGCTGTGAGGTTTCCGGTGGGACATTTTCTGCTTAGGGAGTGTCTTGTTTGATTGGCTAGGTTGATACATCCTGTCTAGGAAGTATATCACTGCGTAGTAGGGAAAACAACTACATATCAGTGTGACTTTTAGAGGCCCCATCAGTGGGTGACTGCCAGGTGACAGGCAGTAGCAGGCTTAGCCTCGAGTGAATTAGAAGAGGTTTCCAGTGGCCTGTACTTGGCATGAGCCTGTAATCTCACCTACTAATGAGGCTGAGGCAAAGAGGATCACAAGTTCAAGGCCTGATTGGGGTACAGAATTAGTTCAAGGCCAGCTTGAACAATTTAGTAAAACTCTGTCTCAAAATGAGAAGCAAAATGACAAGGCTGAGGGTGTGCAGATACAAGAGGTCTTACCTACTACATATAAGGCCTGTGATGGGCTCAATGAAAATGACCCCCACAGGTTCATAGGGAATGACATTTTTCAAAAGGACTAGAACTTGTGGCCTTGTTGAAGTAGGTATGGCCTTGTTGGAGGAAGTGTGTAACTGGGGGGTGGGGAGGTGGGGGTGGCCTTTGAGGTTTCAGAAGCCCAAGCCAAGCCAAGCCAAGCCAAGCCAAGCCAAGCCAAGCCCAGTTTCTCTCTCTCTCTCTCTCTCTCTCTCTCTCTCTCTCTCTCTCTCTCTCTCTCCTTGCTGCCTGTGGATCTGGATGAAGAACTTTTGGTTTCTTCTCCAGCACCATGTCTGGAGACTATGTTCCCCCATGCTTCCCACCATGACGACAATGAACGAAACCCCTTAACGGTTAGCTAGCCTTTTCAAATGTTTTCCTTTATAAGAGTTTCCATGGTCGTGGTGCCTCTTCACAGCGATAGAAACACTAACGAAGACAAAAACCTTTGTTTCAGTCCATGATGGGAGAAGGAAGGTAGGATGGAGGGAAGAGGTAGGAGTTATGTGGTTGTTCTGTTAGAGAGAGAGGATGGCTGAACAGTGGTGCAGTGCAGCAGAATGAAATGAACAGTTGGAGGAATCCAGAGCTCTAGGGTGGAGACTCCATTTCTATGGGAGGCTTATCGGCCAAGCCAAAGAATCAGGACCATCGGAGATGAGAGAAAGAGAGAGCTGTAGAAGGCTTTCAAGTATGGCAGTACACTAAATTGGAGTCAAACCCCACTATCAGGGTCTTCCATCGGTTCTCTTTACTTCTGTCACACTCCTTACTCCCCGGTCCGTTCTTTGTGTGGACTCAGGGACCTCAACTAACTGTTCTCAACTCCGTAGGATTCTCCTCGGACTTTATTAGGACTTATTTGGAGACGGGAGAACTGACGATCGTCCCTTTTATGTTCATTCTCACATGGTCACCATCTCTACCCTCAACACTCACCTCTACAAGCTAGTGTGGGTAAGCCTTAGATGACCTCTCTCTCATATGATGGGTTAATCTTGATTGTCCACTCAATGGGATTTAGAATCACCATGGAAAGAAACCTCTAGGTATGTCTGTGAAGATGTTCCTAAATTGAGTTAGTTTAAGTAGAAGAAGCCGCTAAAACTATGGGCAGCACCATTCCATGGGCTAAGATCTTGGACTGATTAAAGTGGATGAAGCTAACTTCATGCCAGCATCATCACTCTCTCCTTCCTGGCTCAGGTAGAATCAGTGTAACCAGCTGCCTCACATCTCTGCTGCCATGCTTTCTCTGACATGATGGACTATACCCTCAAACTGTTTGCAGAACAAGTCTCTCCTTCCATCTCTTTCATCGGGTATTTTGTTACAGCAATGTAAGGTAGGTAACATGCCCCTAAAGGCTCATGTGTTAGAGACTTCATCTCCTGGGGTGGCAGTACTTTGAAGGATCTAGAAAGCTTAGTGGGTGGGATCTAGTTAAAGGACATAAGTCCGTGGCCTTCCCTGCACTCTCTGCTTCCTGTCCCCTGTGAGGTGCAGAACACTCTCCACCAGGATGTTCCTTCCCTCTAAGTGCATGAGCCCAAGCAACCACTGACTGAACCTCTGATACTGTAAGCAAAGCAACTTTTCCTGACTTGGGTAGTGATTCAAAAGAAACTAAGACAATAAAATCTCATTTAACCCAGTGTTCCAACTGGACAGAGTCCTTGCCCTGCTCCATCCCCATCTAGGTAGAAGAGTAGCCTTTTTTTCAGGCACTTGCGAGGTATAGCTGGAAGCCCGGAACCATGGAGTTCACTCATAGTCTACTCCTGCATATCACACCACTCAGAGTCCTATGTGTTCTTCATCTCCTACTCTGTGCACCTCACTCCCCAAACCACCTGAAGAATGTTTCTGCTGTTCCCTCTGCCAGAGCCTGGCTGGAGACACTCAGAGCCATGCTAACAGCCATCTCAGATTCTTCCAGGGGAGTCCCAGGCTCCAGGTATCTGGGGTGAATAGTCTCTTCCCCAAAACTGAACTATAACTCAGAAATCGAGACCCCTAGGCATTCTCCTGAACACCCTTAGGAAGCTTGGGAACTGGGCTGGAGAGATGGCTCAGTGGTTAAGAGCACTGACTGTTCTTCCAAAGGTCCTGAGTTCAAATCCCAGCAATCACATGGTGGCTCACAACCACTTGTAATAAGATCTGACACCCTCTTCTGGTGTGTCTGAACACGGCTCCAGTGTATTTACATATAATAAATAAATAAATCTTAAAAAAAATAAAAAGAAGAAGCAGCAGCTTGGGAACTGTTTTGTTGATCTCAGGTTCTCAAGTGCCAAGCATCCTGTGGGTATGGGCAGGAGAAGAGCCGTGGGTCTCTCTCTGTTATTCTCAGTCCTGTCTCTGCTTTTCCTCTCCCCATATCTCAACCAAGGAGCTGGTGCTCTCCTTTAGTGCTCAACACATTTGCTTTCCTTCATGGAAGGGCTTGAGTTCATTGTGTAACTTGACACCCTGTTGCACGTTGATTTATTAATTTATCGACCATGATTCTTCTTTTTTTTTCTTCTTCTTCAGAGAATTGCTCAGCTTTCAGTTGCCCATCCTGTTGCAAAGAGCTGAAGCTCTCTGTGGCTGAAAGCTGGTCCATGTCCCACTGTAGTGAACTTCTTGTGCCCAAGGGAAGGTTTCACATAGAACAAGGCAAGGCAAGGTGGTCTGTAGTGGCTTGGCCTGATGCTGCTTGTATTCAGATGCTAAATTCTGTACTCTAAGGTCTGGTTGTTCCAAGATGATCAGATCCTCATGTGCACCAGCTTTTGCTGTATAAACCTTGCCCCCCCCCCCCCCCGCCAAGTTATCTGTGATTGGTTCATAAAGATGCCTACAACCTGCAGCGGGGCAGAAGAGAGGAAGGTGCAGGGCTTTGGTTCCCAGGTTTGGAAGTCTCAGGCAGAGACCATAAGAAGGAGAAAAGAGAGAGGAGGAAGAAGGAAGAAGTTACCAGAGGGTAAATGAGTCACCATGAGATCATGGCCTGTTGTCGTAGGAGCTGCCCAGGAAGAACATGGCAGATGATACCTCAGGGTTACTGACAGGGAAGAAGAGAAAACAGCAGGAGGTTGATCTCTGCCCAGCCCTAGTACTTTTAAGGCTTATTATTAGTATAAAGGTTTATGTCTTTTATGTGGTAACCAAATGATCTCAAGTGGGGTAGAAACCCCCAAATAATATTTGCTATAACAGTGGTCAGTCCAGGGTGACTTCAGAGGCTCTGGTCCCTCCCTTGCTGTATTTCGATTTTTAAGCCCTTGTCCCCGTCTCTGCTGCACAGGGCTGAAACTTGAAATCACCATCCCTCTCGCCTCACAACAGCAAGGCTCTCCAGCTGGTTTTGTTCAGTAACATATCCCACAAGCCTAGAACCGCACCTGGCATAGAACGGAAGCTCAGGAAACTCAAGATGAATGAATGAATGAATNAAAAAAAAAAAAAAAAAAAAAAAAAGAAGAGGTGAGGTAAGAGAGTAAGTAATAAGGTGTGGGTGAGTGAGGTTCATTCTTGTCTGGGCTATGGACTAACCTTGGATGCTAAATGAGACAGGGCCTGGAGATTTTGATTCTCATTCTGCCCTGATCAGACACAGATAATGAAGAACTAGCTGCCCATGATCTTTGGGACTCAGCTTCTTGATCTGAGGGTGGAATCCAGGACTCTTCTCACAGCCTGTGATTTATATTCCCCTTCTCCCACCCCCAAGGTGAGCAGAATACTGAAGTGAGTCTGTGATGCATAGGGAACTTAATATTTTCGTTTAGAAAACAACCGCTAAATTACTTATTAGCCATCATCGGGCTGCTCGCTCAGCAGCTTCATTAGTCAATTTTGTCCTGAGCCTTAAATAAAAACCAAGAAACCTCTCATGCAGTTGCAGCATGTTAATAGCAGGACATCATTTGTGTGCAAGTTTGTCTTATACCTCCCAGCTTCCTCTTTCTTTTGGAAGCATCCTTGGCACTCGAGCTTTGTGTATGTCACAAAGCTTTGTGCTTGCCATGGCCTTGGTGGTGGTTCAAGGACATCGTAAGATGCTGAACACTCTAGAGGCCTACGTATGCAAGTCCTTGAGGCCTTCTTCACAGGACAAGTGTGTATTCTGTGGACTGCAGGGAACAACAGTGGGGAGGGGTGGAAGGGAAGGCAGAGTTTGAGAGCTATACAGAGCTTTGTGTTAAAGCAAATATCTGTGGCATAATTGTGTGTGCATGTACATGCCATATCACAGATTTTAGTATTACCAGAAACAAACAAACAAACAAACAACCCCCCCCCCAAAAAAACCATGGGAGCACCCACAAGAATTTCATTGTGTCTCACTACTGTGTGGTGCCTGCTGCTCTCTGGAACTGCATATTCTTGAGTCTCTGTCCTCCCTGGATGCTCCACGGTCCTCCAGCTTTCCCATCTCTGCCTCCTTCCCAGGTTCCTCAGTCCTACATGAGCCCCTGAGAACTTCTGAAACTAAAGTCATCAGTTGTATCTTGGTCATAATCTCAGCTTTAAAAAGGTTTTCTAGGCATGCACAACATGTGCTGTTCTGAGCTCCGGGTCAAGGTAACTATGAACATGGCCCAACACAAAAGCGTAAACTTGTTTGAAACATGAAATTTAGGAGTTATGTTTTGTTGTTGTTGTTTTGAAACTCAGTTGTACAACTGAGCATGAATTTCATAGATAATGTTGTATCGTGCTGTCAAGCAGTTAGGCAAACTGGGTTACTTACTTTCTTTGCATTTCAGGACCGAAGTGTGTATGTTAGAGCTAGTCCCTAACATAAGATTGTGAGGGTTACATGAGCTTATACACACCAAGAGCACTGTGCACCGTGTCTGACACATGGCCT
This sequence comes from Mus minutoides, assembly GCA_902729485.2. Lineage (NCBI taxonomy): Eukaryota > Metazoa > Chordata > Mammalia > Rodentia > Muridae > Mus > Mus minutoides. The sequence continues at coordinate 14,803 of LR752306.1, read as the reverse complement.
TCTGTAATTTGGATACTAGTGTACCCAAAAGATGTGCTCACCAGAGGTACAGTGCTGGGAGATGATGACATCTTTAAGAGGTGGGTCTGCCAGGCAGTGGTGGCGGTGCATGCCTTTAATCCCAGCACTTGGGAGGCAGAGGCAGGCAGATTTCTGAGTTCGAGGCTAGCCTGGTCTACAGAGTGAGTTCCAGGAGAGCCTGGGCTACACAGAGAAACCCTGTCTCGACCAAAAAACAAAAACAAAACAGAAAGGTTCTTGGTTCACCGACCCTTGAAAAGGATTAAAGTACTTCTACTTTCCTCCTTGGTAGTTGTTACAGCAGGCTAGTTGTAAACAGAGCAAACTTGACCTCTCCCTTTTTCTGTTTGCTTCCTGTTTGGAAAGTACTCTTGCTGTGATGTAGAGCCAGCCATCAGAACCTTCACCAAAGGGGCAACCAGTATGGCTACCTGCCCTGAGCAGTCTGTGGATCAAGAGTTGTTAGTTGTTCGCCGTGGATCTGCCTCTAACTCCTTGGCTGACCCTTACATTGCTTATTGCCGAGTGAGGTAAAGCTACAGATAGTCTGAAATTCTACCAATGGCTCTCAAACCCTCCAGCACCCAGCACAGAGCGTAGGGTAGAAGACTTTCTCCCCAGCATCACACCCACAGCAAACCTGGGTCATCTCCTTTTTAGGACCCACTCCCCCACCCCCACACTCCTCACTCTAGCTCTCAGAACACATACTCCACTTGTTGACCCTTCTCACATGTCCTGCCGTGCTGATGCCAGATGCCTTGGGGAGACTGACAACACCACCTGGCAGTGAGCTTCTTGCACACACACCCTTACTGTTCAGACCTTCTCCCAGTCTCTTTTTTTCCACAGTTCCCCTTGCACTTGATCTAGGTGACAGTATCAGCATGGGCCACAGACTACTGAAATAGATTAATGGAAGATGGGTACCCCAGGTTCCTCAGATCTGGGGCCTCTCCTTCAATGTCACAATAGGAGAAACGAGGACCACTCATCCTCTGGTGCAGGGAGGGGGGCACTGGCCACTAGGAATTTAACCATGCTCCAAAAAGCATATGGACAACACAAAATGGACTTTCTTTGGATGGGGGATGGGTAGCAAGGAGGTCACAGAGGAGGTAAGCAAACATGGAAAGACTGGGAGGTGAGTACAATTAGGATGCACGAAGTGAGATTCCCAGATAAAATCAATTACAGATAGATAGATAGATAGAAAGAAATAAAAATAATTTTCTAATCTTCTTCCATCCTTCTATATGGGAGCTGGTGATAAGGGACTTCTCCGGGATCCATTGCCCAACAGTAGGTTGTCAGACTCCCATTTCAGAAGGACCACATCCCTGAACCCTGGAGGAGGAGTGTCAGGACAGCCCAGAGGATTTGTATAGGCAGTCTGAGCTTGTCCCTGCTTGCTCTACAGTTAACATTTGTCATATGCTCGGCCCAATCACTTTTCTGCACAGTTGACCAAGCTTCAGTTATGCTTATGTAAGGAAGTCCCCATAGAAACCCCAAAGGGCAAAGGGTGGCAGGGCATAGAGTAGCTCAGCCCTGGAGGTCCCAGGAAGGTGGCAGGCAGGGAGGGCATGGGATGGGAAGCATCTCCTCAGATCTCACCTAGACATCTTTCCTGTAGTCCTCATTATATCCACTGTAATATGTAGTAAACTTAATTTTCTGAGTTCTGTCCTACTTCCCCGAGCACATTAACAGAATCTAAAGAGGCAGGGCATCTCTAATGTGTAGTCCATGAACAGAAGTACAGATTATGTAAGCTGGGGCTTGTTTGGCATCTAGAGGAGGTAGTCTTGGGAATAAGGTCCTCAGCCTATGGCTGAGATCTGATGTCATCGTCAGACAGACAATGGCACAGCTGAGATAAGCCCAGCCGAGTCTGCTGCAGAATGATTTGATTGTCAAGTGAGAGAAGTGCCTTCCCCCACCCTCAACACCCCCACCCCCACCCCGCGACTTGGGGGGGTCACAAGAGTGGTGAGCATCAAGAACACTGGACTGGGAGTGTTTGCTTTTTCTCTGTAGCCATAGTGAGGGGCTCACTGAAAGTACGATGTGCCAGCCACCAGACACGGAACCCTGGAGACTAAATGGAATTGTCCTCCTGATTTCCAGCTCCGTTTCAAAGCAGTCAAATGCAGCTGTGTCCCACAAGGGTGGTAAACTCCTAACACAATTTTTGTTCAAGAAAAAAACAAAAAAAGAACTGTCATTTTCTCCCAGCCCAGAATTGAAAAAAATGACTGGCACCAAGAAAGCCCTGGGCTTGGCTAGCATTCAAGCAGAGAAATGTAATAAGGGGGTAGCTAAGACTACAGAGCGTGTACAACATCCACTAGCCTGGCTTTCCCTTTTCATAGAGACTTGGACAAAGCAAGCTTCCTTAAGTAAAGATTACCTTTTTCCAGCTTTCTGTGTAGCTAAGAGTTCCTGTAATGAAATTATAGCCAAATGGAATCTCTGAGGAAAAGTTCTCAGAGGATAAGAGTCGCCCCTGCCCCATCTCTTCCTCCTATGTCCTGATCCAAATTTGGACTGAGGGCTGCAGCCCCACTGGCCGTTGTGTGGCTCATCAGTTGATGTTGAAGTTAGAAGTTTCACGCACACCAGCATATGGACACTGAAAGGCACCTAACATAGCAGAGAGGCCCTCTCGCCCTGCACTGGCTTTTATAAATTCTATTTTATTTTTTTTTTAACAGCTATGAGCACAAATGACCAGTTTTCTAGGGATTTAAGCCACTGTTGTGGAGAATTTTCTACTGCTAGTAACCAAACTTCCTCATAAGTAATGAAACCCTAACATACTAATTGAATGGGAACTGAAGGCTCCTGTGGCAAAACTTGATCTTTTTTTGTCCACATGTACATTTCTTTCATGTAATATATTTGGACTCATTTTATCACCCATATCACAGATTCTTCCCTTGGTTAAGGTCCAGCTAAAAGCTGTCCCACAAATGCAAGTCTCCGGAGGATAAAGAACAGGGATCCAGAGCTGAGCAAACCCACCTGTCCTTGCATGCATCTGTCTGTTCAGTTAAGGCATCACAGACCGACCCTGTGCCAGGTCCTATTTAGTATAGCTCCTAACACTTGCTAACCACACAGGGATGAGGGCCACACCTTACTTCCAGATGAGAAAACAAGGACATAAAGAGATGGAAGGGTGGTGATGGTGAGTCTGTCTTTGCTGGGCCACTGATCTAGATTTAGAATTAGAGTTGTAATTATCCAGCGTGGGTCCACTTGGTGTATTGCTCTTTCTATAACAAAACTGAGCTCCAACAAGCTAATAGATCCACAGGTCTGAAAAGCACCACATTCCCTGGATGGGGGGAGTAGAGGTAGGACAGTCAGTCAGATGACTGCTCTCAGAGTTGCCTTTGGAGTAGATTGCCAGTCACGTGGGTTGGATTATTCGTCCTTTGCTTCTGAGCATGTGCCCCACAGTTTTGTGTGTGGAACCCCCGCACTGCCTAGATCTGCCCTTACATACCAGAAGGGAAAATATAGGTCAGGGACACAGAGCACTGTGTTCCCTTCCAACTCTACCATCTACCAGCTGTGTGTCTTCAGGTAGATTAATTAACATCTCTGGGCCTTAGGCTTCTTCTCTGAAATTAATCTCTGAATGTTTTCTTTCTTTCTCTTTCTTTCTTTCTTTCTTTCTCTCTTTCTTTCTTTTTTTCTTCATAACCTTAACTCAGAATTGGTCAAAGCTTGTCAGGACAACATTATTCAAAGTACCCAGTACGTGGCACTTTGGGTGGGAAATCAGGAACCTTCCATGAATCCCCCTCTGCTAATTAATTTTTAATCAACTTGATATAAACTAAAGATACCTGGGAAGATAGAGCCTCAGTTGAGGATTTGTTTTCATCTGACTTCCCAGAAGGCAAGCCTGTGGGACATCTTGATTGATGACGAATATGGGAAGGCCTATCTCATTGTGGATGATGTCAGCCCTGAGCATTCTGGGTTATATACAAAATTAAGCTAAGCAAGTTGGGAAGCAACACTCCCCCATGGTCTCTGCTTAAGTTCCTGCCTCCAGGTTCCTGACTTTCTTGAGTTCCTGTCCTGACTTCTCCAGGTGATGGACTATAACCCATAAACTGAAATGAAAGCTTTCCTCCCCATTACAATTGATCATGGTGCTTATTACAGCAATAGAAAGCAAACTAGGACAGACACTGGTACCACAGAGAAGGGGTATTGCTGTGACAGTCCTGACCATGCTTTGGGGGCAGACTGTGGAAGCATTTGGAACTTTGGGATAAGAAAGCCATTAGATACTCAGAGCTTAGTGTTTTTCTGTGGGAACTTGGAAGAGAATGTTTAAAAAAATGCAGATGGTAGAGGCCTGGCTAGTCCCTCAAAAAGGCTAGATCTGGGCTGTTCATGTGATATTTTGAATTAATAATCTATGTTTTCTGATCAGTTGGAGTTGCAGAGGCAACCATGATTAACAAGAGACCAGTACCACTAACACCTTTGTGTTACTTTGTGAATACTTGCTATTTAGCTGTGGCTGAAAACTCTGGTAGGATTAGTAAGAGTAAATTATTGTTCAGATGAAATCTTCTAGGGAATATTTCCCCCAGGGTCAGGACACAGAGCTGTGGTCTAGAGGGACAAGGCTGCATTTTAAGCTGTTGGCTAAACTTGGTAATGCGTGAGAGTCTTCTATGTGATACTGGTTTTCGGGCATGAAGGCTACAGGTTTGAAGGGGTCATGGAGAGAAGCTGAGGTTTGGCACTGTCTGCCAGGATCAGAGTCCCTGTGGAGAAGCCAGAGAGGTCCCTGGTGAAGGTGCAGCCTCAGTTGCAGTGGAGACCCAAGGGTATTGAAAGCAGCAGAGCCCATTTTAATTTTAATTTGGACATAGTCAAACTTGTCAGGACCATGCTATTCAGAATGCCCAGGACCGTGGTGGCACATGCCTTTAATCTCAGCACTCGGGAGGCAGAGGCAGGAGGATTTCTGAGTTCAAGGCCAGCCTGGTCTACAAAGTGAGTTCCAGGACAGTCAGGGCTAAACAGAGAAACCCTGTCTTGAAAAACCAAAAAAACAAAAACAAAAACAAAAACAGAATGCCCAGAACATTGCACTTTTGGTGAAAAATCAGGAAACTTCATACCCACCAAGGACAGTGGCAGGTATGGAACCAAGGCAGCATGAACCTACCAGACAAACTACATGTTAGAATTGGAAGAGCCAGAGAAGCAAACTGCTCAAGTCTTTTGGATCCCAGAAAATAGTAAATAACAGATACTAGATACTGAATTTTTTATATTGTTGGTCTTTTGTTTGGCTTTCCTCTGAACTCTACCCTGGGTTTTCTCTCTTGGAATACAAAGTATTTAATTCACTTTGAATTTTACAGCTCTCAGTTAAGATGCTGGATATTAGAAGGAAACTTGAATTTTTAAAGTGTTAAAAATTTTTTAGAAGGGAGCCATCTTGTCTCCCACGTCCCTCTGAGACCAGTGTGCGCAGATCAGCTTGCAGACTGTGGAGGGCTAGCAGAGGACTGCAGAAGCAATACAGCTTCTGGGACAGGCAGAGGTACACGACTTCTGGGACAGACCCCCTTTTCTGGCAGCAGAAATCCAGGCACCTTCCCCACCAGAGGAGAGGTGGCCGCCCGGGAGGGCTGTGACACCCAGGGCAGGTATGGGAGCAATCTTGTCTCCTGGGACCCTCTGAGACCAGTGTGCACAGAACAGCTTGCAGACTGTGGAGGGTGAGCAAGCAGAGTGCAGAAGCAACTGAGCTTCTGGGACAGGCAGAAGCCACTTAGCATCTGGGACAGACCCCCATTTCTGGCTGCAGAAATCCAGGCACCTTCCCCGCCAGAGGAGAGGTAGCCGCCCAGGAGGGATGTGACCCCCAGAGCAGGCTGTGCAGGGGAGCTCACAGACTGCAGAGGCAACTGATCTTCTGGTACAGGCCCTGTTTCTGGCCTTCATCTTCAACCAGGAGGCAGGTATGAACACCAGACCTCTGTGCACCTTCTCTGCAAGAGGAGAGCTCACCTGAAGTGAGTACTCTGACCACTGAGACTCTGAAGAGAGCAGGACTCCCAGGACAGCTGACAGAGGCTAACAGAATCACAAGTGGAACATGTTCCAGCCAGAGACAACTATAACAACTAACTCCAGGGATTACCAAATGGTGAAAGGCAAACGTAAGAATCTTACCAACAGAAACCAAGATTGCTCACCATCATCAGAACCCAGCACTCCCACCTCAGCCAGTCCTGGATACCCAAACACACCCGAAAAGAAAGATTTGGATTCAAAATCATATTTCATGATGGTGGTAGAGGACCTTAAGAAGGACTTTAATAACTCACTTAAAGAAATACAGGAGAACAGCGCTAAAGAGGTAGAAATCCTTAAAGAATCACAGGAAAACACTGCTAAACAGGTGATGGAATTGAAGAAAACTATCCAAGACCTAAAAAGGGATATAGAAACAATAAAGAAAACCCAAAGTGAGACAACTCTGGAGTTAGAAACCCTTGGAAAGAAATCAGGAACCATAGATGCAAGCATCAGCAACAGAATACAAGAGATGGAAGAGAGAATCTCAGGTGCAGAAGATTCCATAGAGAACATGGGCACAACAATCAAAGAAAATGCAAAATGCAAAAAGATCCTAACTCAAAACATCCAGGAAATCCAGGACACAAAGAGAAGACCAGGGCTGGTGAGATGGCTCAGCGGGTTAGAGCACCGACTGCTCTTCCGAAGGTGATGAGTTCAAACCCCAGCAACCACATGGTGGCTTACAACCATCCTTAATGAGATCTGATGCCCTCTTCTAGTGCATCTGAAGACAGCTACAGTGTACTTAGATATAATAATAAATAAACCTTTAAAAAAAAAAAAAAAAAAAAAAGAGAAGACCAAACCTATGGATAATATGGGTAGATGAGAATGAAGATTCTCAACTTAAAGGGCCAGCAAATATCTTCAACAAAATTATAGAAGAAAACTTCCCAAACCTAAAGAAAGAGATGCTCATGAACATACAAGAAGCCTGCAGAACTGCAAATAGACTCAACCAGAAAAGAAACTCCTCTCGACACATAATAATCAGAATAACAAACACACTAAATAAAGACAGAATATTAAAAGCAGTAAGGGGAAAAGGTCAAGTAACATATAAAGGCAGGCCTATTAGAATTACACCAGAGCTGGAGAGATGGCTCAGACGTACAGCTAGCTCAGCTCATTTGGATGCTCTTCCAGAGGTCCTGAGTTCAATTCTCAGCAGCCACATCAAACCATCTATAATATGGTTTGATACCCACTTCTAGCATGGAGGTGTACATGCAGATAGAGCACTCATATACATTAAATAAATAAATAAATAAATAAATAAATCTTAAANAAAAAAAAAAAAAAAAAAAAAAAAAAAAAAAAAAAAAAAAAAAAAAAAAAAAAAAAAAAAAAAAAAAAAAGAATTACACCAGACTTCTCACCAGAGACTATGAAAGCCAGAAGATCCTGGACAGATGTTATACAGACCCTAAGAGAACACAAATGCCAGCCCAGGCTGCTACACCAGCAAAACTCTCAATTACCATAGATGGAGAAACCAAAGTATTCCATGACAAAACCAAGTTCACACAATACCTTTCCACAAATCCAGCCCTTCAAAGGATAATAATGGGAAAACAACATAAGGACAGAAATTACACTCTTGAAAAAGCAAAAAAGTAATCCTTCAACAAACCTAAAAGAAGATAGCCTCAAGAACAAAATCCCAACTTTAACAACAAAAATAACAGGAAGCAACAATTACTTTTCTTTAATTTCTCTTAACATCAATAGACTCAATTCGCCAATAAAAAGACATATACAAATAGACTGGCTACACAAACAGGAACCAACATTTTGCTGCTTACAGGAAACCCACGTCAGGAAAAAAGACAGACACTACCTCAGAGTGAAAGGCTGGAAAACAATTTTCCAAGCAAACAGTCCTAAGAAACAAGCAGGAGTAGCCATTCAAATATCAAATAAAATTGACTTTCAACCCAAAGTTATCAAAAAAGATAAGGAGGGGCACTTCATACCCATCACAGGTAAAATCTACCCAGATGAACTCTCAATTCCAAATATCTATGCTCCAAGTGCAAGAACAGCCACACTCATTAAAGAAATTTTAGTAAAGCTCAAAGCACACATTGCACCTCACTCAATAATAGTGGGAGACTTCAACCCTCCACTCTCACCACTGGACAGCTTCTGGAAACAGAAACTAAACAGAGACACATGGACACTAACAGAAATTATGAAACAAATGGATTTAATAGATATCTATAGAACATTTTAAACAAAAGGATATACCTTCTTCTCACCACCACATGGTACCTCCTCCAAATTGACCATATAATCGGTCACAAAATAGGCCTCAACAGATGCAAAAATATTGAAATTATCCCATGCATCCTATCTGACCACCATGGACTAAGGCTGATCTTCAATAACAACATAAATAATAGAATGCCAGCATTCACGTGGAAACTGAACAACACTCTACTCAATGATACCTTGGTCAAGGAAGAAATAAAGAAAGAAATTAAAGACTTTTTAGAGTTTAATGAAAATGAAGCCACAACATACCCAAACTTATGGGACACAATGAAGGCATTCCTAAGAGAAAATCAAATAGCCCTGAGTGCCTCCAAAAAGAAACTAGAGAGAGCATACACTAGCAGCCTGACAGCACACCTAGAAGCTCTAGAACTAAAGGAAGCAAATTCACCCAAGAGGAGTAGACGGCAGGAAATAATCAAACTTAGGGCTGAAACCAACCAAGTGGAAACAAAAAGAACTATTCAAAGAATCAACCAATTCAGGAGCTGGTTCTTTGACAAAATCAACAAGATAGATAAACCCTTAGCTAGACTCACTAGAGGGCACAGGGACAGTAAGCTGATTAACAAAATCAGAAATGAAAAAGGAGACATAACAACAGAACCTGAGGAAATCAAAGACATCATCAGATCCTACTACAAAAGGCTATACTCAACAAAACTGGAAAACCTGGATGAAATGGACAACTTCCTAGACAGATACCAGGTACCAAAGTTAAATCAGGAGCAAATTAACGATCTAAACAGTCCCATTTCCTCTAAAGAAATAGAAGCAGTCATGAATAGTCTCCCAACCAAAAAAAGCCCAGGACCAGATGGGTTTAGTGCAGAGATCTATCAGACCTTCAAAGAAGACCTAATTCCAACTCTCCTCAAACTATTCCACAAAATAGAAACAGAAGGTACTCTACCCAATTCATTCTATGAAACCACAATTACTCTGATACCTAAACCACACAAAGATCCAACAAAGAAAGAGAACTTCAGACCAATTTCCTAATATATGGAAATCCATCAACGTAATCCACTATATAAACAAACTCAAAGACAAAAACCACATGATCAACTCGTTAGATGCTGAGAAAGCATTTGACAAAATCCAACACCCTTTCATGATAAAAGTCTTGGAAAGATCAGGAATTCAAGGCCCATACCTAAACATAATAAAAGCAATCTACAGCAATCCAGTAGCCAACATCAAACTAAATGGCGAGAAACTCGAAGCAATCCACTAAAATAAGGGGACTACAAGGCTGCCCACTTTCTCCCTACATATTCAATATAGTACTTGAAGTCCTAGCCAGAGCAATTCGACAACAAAAGGAGATCAAGGGGGTACAAATTGGAAAGAAAGAAGTCAAAATATCACTCTTTGCAGATGATATGATAGTATATATAAGTGACCCTAAAAATTCCACCAGAGAACTTCTAAACCTGATAAACAGCTTCAGTGCAGTAACTGGATATAAAATTAACTCAAACAAATCAATGGCCTTTCTCTACACAAAGTATAAATGGGCTGAGATAGAAATTAGGGAAATGACACCCTTCACAATAGTCACAAACAATATAAAGTACCTTGGTGTGACTCTAACTAAGGAAGTGAAAGATCTGTATGATAAGAACTTCAAGTCTCTGAAGAAAGAAATCCAAGAAGATCTCAGAAGAAGGAAAGATCTCCTATGCTCATGGATTGGCAGGATTAATATAGTCAAAATGGCTATCCTGCCGAAAGCAATCTACAGATTGAATGCAATCCTCATCAAAATACCAACTCAATTCTTCACTGAGTTAGAAAGGGTAATTTGCAAATTCATCTGGAATAATAAAAAACCTAGGATAGCAAAAACTATTCTCAACAATAAAAGAACCTCTAGTGGAATCACCATGCCTGATCTCAAGTTGTACTACAGAGCAATTGTGATTAAAAACTGCATGGTACTGATACAGCAACAAACAGGTAGATCAATGGAATAGAATTCAAGACCCAGAAATGAACCCACACTCCTATGGTCATTTGATCTTTGTCAAAGGAGCTAAAACTATCCAGTGGAGAAAAGACAGCATTTTCAACAAATGGTGCTGGCACAACTGGCAGTTATCATGCAGAAGAATGGGAATTGATCCATTCTTATCTCCTTGTACAAAGCTCAGGTCTAAGTGGATCAAAGACCTCCACATAAAACCAGAGACACTGAAATTTATAGAGGAGAAAGTGGGGAAAACCCTCGAAGATATGGGCACAAGGGGAAATTTCCTAAACAGAACAGCAATGGCTTGTGCTGTAAGATCACAAATTGACAAATGGGCCCTTATAAAATTGCAAAGCTTCTGTAAGGCAAAAGACATGGTCAATAAGACAAAAAACCCACCAACAGATTGGGAAAGGATTTTTACCAATCCTAAATCTGATAGGGGACTAATATCCAATATATACAAAGAGCTCAAGACGCTGGACTCCAAAAATTCAAATAACCCCATTAAAAATGGGGTACAGAGCTAAACAAAGAATTTTCAACTGAGGAATACCGAAAGGCAGAGAAGTATCTGAAAAAATGTTCAACATCCTTAATCATCAGGGAAATGCAAATCAAAACAACCTTGAGATTCCACCTCACTCAAGTCAGAATGGCTAAGATCAAAAATTCAAATGACAGCAGATACTGACGAGGATGTGGAGAAAGAGGAACACTCTTCCATTGCTGCTGGGATTGCAAGCTGGTACAACCACTCTGGAAATCAGTCTGGAGGTTCCTCAGAAAATTGGACATAGTACTACCGAAAGATCCAGCAATACCTCTACTGGGCATATACCCAGAAGATGTTCCAACTGGTAATAAGAACACATGCTCCACTATGTTCATAGCAGTCTTATTTATAATAGCCAGAAGCTGGAAAGAACCCAGATGTCCCTCAACAGAGGAATGGATACAGAAAATGTGGTACATTTACACAATAGAGTACAACTCAACTATTAAAAATAATGAATTTATGAAATTCTTGGGCAAATAGATGTATCTGGAGGAAACCATCCTTAGTGAGGTAACCCAATCACAAAAGAAATTACTTGATATGCACTCACTGATAAGTGGATATTAGCCCAGAAACTTAGAATACTCAAGATACAGCTTGCAAAACACAAGAAAATCAAGAAGAATGAAACCAAACTATGCACACTTCATTCCTTCTTAGAATAGAGAACACAACACCCATGAAAGGAGTTACAGAGACAAAGTTTGGAGCTAAGACGATAGGACCATCCAGAGACTACCCCACCCGGGGATCCATCCCATAATCAGCCACCAAATTCAGACACTATTGCATATGCCAGCAAGATTTTGCTGAAAGGACCCTGATATAACTATCTCGAGTGAGGCTATGCCAGTGCCTGGCAAATACAGACGGGGATGCTCACATTCATCTATAGGATGGAACACAGGGCCCCCTATGGAGGATCTAGAGAAATTACCCAAGGAATTGAAGGGGTCTATAACCCTTTAGGTGGAACAACAATATGAACTAAACAGTACCCCCAGAGCTCGTGTCTATAGCTCTATATGTAGCAGAAGATCACTGGGAAGAGAGGCCCCTTGGTTTTACAAACTTTATATGCCTCAGTACAGGGGAATGCCAGGGCCAGGAAGTGGGAGTGGGCAGGTGGGGGAGCAGGCCAGGGGGATGGTATAGGGAACTTTCGGGATAGCATTTGAAATGTAAATAAAGAAAATATCTAATAAAAAAAAAGAAAAAAATTTAAATGTTGGAACTTTTGAAGTTGGACTATATTTTATATTGTGATACTAACATGAAATCTTAGGGAATAAACAAGAGAGCAAAGGTTATGGTTTATAGTAATATACTTGTGTGTCAGGTTCATAAGGGGTGAGTTGTGGTAGTTAGTTTTTATAGTGTGCCACAAGCTAGAGTCACCTGGAAAGAGGAAAACTGAATTAAGGCATTGCCTCAACCAGTCTGGCCCATGTGCATGTCTGTCTCTGTGTCCTTGTCTTGGTTGCTAATTGATGTGGGAAGGTCCTATGGAAGTTGCTACTATGGAAGTTGCCACTTCTGGGCAAGTGGTCCAGAGTTGTATAAGAAATCAAGCTGCGCAAACCATAGAGATCTAAGCAGTAAGCAGCCATCTTCTGGGGTTTTGCTTCAGCTCCGTACTGCCGTTCCTGGATGATGGAGTGCAAGCATTTATAATATAAACCCCCTTCCTCTCTAAGTTGCCTTTAGTTATGGTGTTTATCACAGCAATAGGAAGCAAATGAGGTCATCCCTAAAATAATTCACTAAGTAAAAAACAGGATCCAGTTACAGAGTTTCTTTTTATAAAAGAAAGAGACATTTGGAGAGGAACCATTGCATGGAAATCGCCATCTAAATCTGGTTTTGCACCTCCTTTGCTTTTTCTGTCTTGGGAGCAATCTTTTCAAAAAGTACGTAGGAGCAGGTGTCCACATTTATTTGTGTACAAAATGGCAATGTGACCACTCAGTGGCAGGGCTAAAGGAAATGTTTTCACCGTAGGTAAGAGAGACAGAACAGCCAGAAGCAACTGGAAGAGTCCAGAGCAGAAAGAGAAAGCAGTAGACTGAATGTGACCAGCAGGCTGGATGGGACTAGGGCTATCTCTGAGACAGGGAGAATAGCAGGAGCTACAGGATAGAGGAAACATAATAAGGGAGACAGGAACAAAGCAGACAGAGGGGAGGGGAGTCTTGAGGGACAATAGCAGGGTTATATGGAGAATGAGTAGCTGGAGAAAGGAAGCTGAAAAATGGGGGAGTTTAGAGTGGGGGAGGAGATGAGAGGAGCTAGGAGGCTAGCTTAGACTTTGTAACAGGTACTTGTCATGCTGAGGGGACCTGGAGGCCAGCGTGCACTTTGGTGTGCTAACAGACACCACAGGTAGCCTCACGGAGGGAACCGGTTCCTTTTGATAGAAAAGAACCAGCTTCAAAAGTTCATGAGGAGTGCTGGCTTTTATCTAAACAAAAGAAATCTTCCCCCAGTCCAGATTCAGCCCATTTTTAGTTATTTTGACTGCCTTTTGGAGTTTGAGGAATTGTTGGACCTAACATTTTGGTGACAAGAACCACCCAAGGTCTCTGATTAATGGAGCAAATAGCCAGATCTCAAGTCTGATCTGGAGCTCTGGTCTCACAGCTTGGAGTGAGGTCAGAAACACATGGTTTTTTTTTTAGGTTTTATTTTTGAAATGGGGGTGGGGGGGGTGGTCTCAAGTAGCCCAGGCTAGCCTCCAACTAAATAACCAAGGGTGATATTAAACTGCTAATCCTCCTGTCTCTGCCTCCTGAGTACTGGGATTTCAGGGTTGCACCACCATGTGGAGCTTTGCAGTTTGGAGGGTGGAATCCAGGGTTTGTTTATAACAACAAGCACTCTACTGAGCCAGCATCCCCGGACCAAAGATCAGTATTCTTTAGAAATGGCTTGCCGGGGCGTGGTGGTGCACCCCTTTAATCCCAGCACTCGGGAGGCAGAGGCAGGCAGATTTCTGAGTTCGAGGCCAGCCTGGTCTACAAAGTGAGTTCCAGGACAGCCAGGGCTATACAGAGAAAACCTGACTCGGGGGAGAAAAAAAAAAAAAAAAAGAAATGGCTTAGGCCATGGGGGGAATATTCAAGAGCACTTATAGGACATGTAGTTCTGAAACTTTTCATTTATGTCTGGGGAAACTGAGTCCAGAGAAACTGCATATTCTATTATCAACTATGGAAAGCTGGGACTAAACCGTGGCTGGCTGGGACATAAAGGAGTCAGAACCAATTGGGTTTGGTGCCTCACACCTGTCATCCCAAATATCGGAGGATGTGGAAGGATGCTTTCCATGAGGTCAACATTAGCAGATGCCATGGGTTGGAGGCTACCTGATAAGTTTCAGGCTAGCCTATGGTACAGAGCAAAACCCTGTCTCATAAGGGATGAGGGTATAAATAGAAGGACAAACAGAAAGTTAGAATCAGATGTTTTTTCCTTGATTTTTCTCTGTGACATTGGGCAAGTGTTCCCTTACAAAGAGTTTAGTACTAAGTGTTCAAAGACCCCAGGACAGTAGATTCATGAGCCTGGGCACCGGGCCTAAGTTCCAATGTCTGGATCAAAGGGAATCCAATTTGCACTTGGCAATTGGGGCACAAAAGGAGAAGCCAGTATATGGAAGGAACTCTTGAATGTAAAGAATGGACCAAAGTGGAAGTGAGGGGCTACAGGCACGCTGATGTCACTTCACCCACTGATGTGCAAGCTGCAGGCAGCATCCCTGAGACAAGATGACTAAGGTTGCAGAGGCTGGCAAGGATTGACCCAGGCGATGAGGCAGTGGGGAGTCTTAGGGCATCAAT
>LR752990.1:4080-44609 GCA_902729485.2 Mus minutoides | reverse complement strand
CATGTTATGGACTCATAGCAATAGCATGTATGAACACCAGCCCCTGACTCTGGTATCACCAGCTGGCCCACTGCATGGTATAGAAAGAGAGGAGCTTGACCTTTAACCCCACTATACCCATAGCCAGAGTCAGCACCCCTAAACTCCTCAGATACTACTCCTTCTAAATGCTGTTCCATGAAGTCATTTCTCTCTCTCTTTTTATCTTGTGTGTTAGGTCACAGATGCTGCCCCTATACAAGGGATAAGCCATCCCTTAAATCCTATCTAGTACCGTCACGAAACTGCCAAGCTTCTAGAATTTGGCAGCCGGAAGAGAGAGTGATACAATAGGGTTAATTTCCTAAATTGCAGCCTTATATCCTGTCTAATGTCATCACTGATCTGCTGACTCAGAGATCCTGTCTAATATCATCACTGATCTGCTGACTCAGAGATCCTGTCTAATATCATCAGAGATCTGCTGACTCAGAGATCCTGTCTAATATTATCACAGATCTGCTGACTCAGAGATCCTGTCTAATATTATCACTGATCTGCTGACTCAGAGACTCTACTCTCCTAGCTCAGACTCCTACCCTTCAGACCCTTCAAATGTAAAGAATTTCCTTTGTTCTTCAGGTGGCTCTCAACCTCCTACCCCAGTTCTCTTACCACCCATAGCTAGCATCATTATGGAACCTGATTATCTGAAAATATTTGGCCAAGATCACTGTAAAAAATGAATTTTGTGGCTTCGGTAGCATTATGACCTCCATGAATAGAGCTGGAGAGATGGCTCGGTGGCTAAGAGCACTGGCTGCTCTTGCAGAGGTCCCAGACCTTATTTCCAGCATCCACATAGTGTCTCCTGCCCCTCTGTAATTCCAGGTCCAAGGGATTCAATGCCCTTGGCTTTTACAGGCACCTGTTGTCACATGCATATACCCACACAGAGAGACGCACACTTAATACCTAATTTTTAAAAATTAAGTTCTTAAACAAAAGGTCTCCAGGAGCTAGTATAGTGTTCGTGTCTATAATGCCAGCACTTGAGAGGGAGAGGTAGAAGAGTCCAAGAGTTCAGGGTCATCCTCTACTGTACAATGTGTTCAAGACCAGCCTGGACTATGTGAGGCTTTGTGCCACAGAGAGAGCAGTAGAAGAGGGGTGTGAAAGCTAGCACTTCCTTGGCCAACAGCTCAGTTGATAGCAGACCAGTCTCACCACTGAAGTCTTACCTGGCTTTAGATGGACAGTTGAGACTTTGTCCTCCATTACAAGGACCCCTCACTGGGATCACCTTCATGGATTCCAGAAAGTTCCCACTGCACTAGGTTTCCACACAGACTCCAAATACCACCACCCCCAATTTCAGCAGTCTCTCCCCATACTCTCTCCTTCCATCCCATCTTCCCCTTCCACCAGATCCCTCCCATTCCTGTCTCCACGCATCTCCAACCCACTCATAAAATGTATTATATTCCCCCTAGATTCCTACTTTAAATAACCTCCAGGGTCTATGGATTATAGCTTGGTTATCATTTACTTAATGGCTCATATCCACTTACAAGTGAATATATACCATATTTATCTTTCTGAGTCTGAGTTACCTCATTTAAGATTATTTTTTTCCAGTTCCATCCATTTGCCTGCAGATTTCATGATGTTAATTTTTAACAGCTGAGTAATACATTGTGCAAATGTACCAATTTGTGTTTATTCATTCTTCTGTTGAGGGACTTCAAGATTGTTTCCAGTTTTGGGCTATAATAAAGCTACAATAAACATGGTGGAGCAAGTGTCTTTGTGACAGCATGGAGTGTTCTTTGGGTGTATGCTGGGTCTTGAAGATTGATTCCCAACTTTCTGAGGAACTGCCATATAGATTTCCATAGTGGCTGTACAAATTTCCTCATAATTATTTATCTTAGCCATTTTGACAGGTATAAGATGGAATCTCAAAGTAGTTTTGATTTTCATTTCCCTGATGGCAGGGGATGTTGAACATATTTTTAAATGTCTCTCAGCCATTTGAGATTCCTCTATTAAGAATTATCTGTTTAGCTGGGCAGTGATGGCGCACGCCTTTAATCCCAAGACTTGGGAGGCAGAGGCAGGTGGATTTCTGAGTTCAGGGCCAGCCTGGTCTACAAAGTGAGTTCCAGGACAGCCAGGGCTATACAGAGAAACCCTGTCTCGAAAAACCAAAAAATAAAAAATTAAATTAAATTAAAAAATTTAAAAAAAAAGAATTGTTCAAATTGTGATTGCATTAAATCTGTAGATTGCTTTTAGTAGGATGGTTATTTTTTTACTATTTTAATATTAAAATAAAATATTTAATAAAAAATTTAATACTAAAATAAAAAAGATCTTTCCATGTCCTGATATCTTCTTCAGTATTTTTCCTCAAATACTTGAAGTTTACTTAGAATGTTTTACATTATTTGAGGCTACTGTGAAAGGTGTTGTTTCGCTGATTTCTTTTTCAGTCCATTTTTTCATTTGTGTATAGGAGAGTTACTGATGTTTTTATTTGAGTTAATCTTGTTTTCAGCTACTCTACTGAAAGTGTTTATCTTCTGTAGGAGTTCCCCAGTGGAATTTTTAGGATCAGTTAATATATACTGTCATTTTATCTGCAAATAACTATACTTTGATTTCTTCCTTTTCAATTTATATCCTTTTGATTTCTGTCAGTTGTCTTGTTGCTCTAGCTAAAACTTCAAGTAATATATTAAATAGGTATGGAGAAAGAGGACAACCTTGTCTTGTTACTGATTTTAGTGGAATTTCTTTGAGTTTCTCTCCATTTAATTTGATATTGGCTATACGCTTTGTCTTAGTCAGGGTTTTTATTTCTGCACAAACATCATGACCAAGAAACAAGTTGGGGAGGAAAGGGTTTATTCAGCTTACACTTCCACACTGCTGTTGATCACCAAAGGATACAGGACTGGAATTCAAGGAGGTCAGGAAACAGGAGCTGATGCAGAGGCCATGGAGGAATGTTTCTTACTGGCTTGCTTCCCCTGGCTTGCTCAGCTTGCTTTTTTATAGAACCCAAGACTGCCAGCCCAGAGATGGTACCACCCACAAGGGGCCCTCCCCTCTTGATTACTAATTGAGAAAATGCCCACAGCTGGATCCCATGGAGGCATTTTCCCAACCGAAGCTCCTTTCTCTGTGATAATTCCAGCTTGTGTCAAGTTGACACACAAAACCAGCCAGTACAGGCATGCTTTAAATTGCTTTCATTATGTTAGATATATACCTTATATACCTAATATCCCTTATATCCCTAATCTCTCCAGGACTTTTATCTTGAAAGGCTACTAGATTTTGTCAAAGTCCTTGTCTAATGAGATGATCATGTAATTTCTTACTTTAAGTTTGTTTATATGGTGATTACATTTACTGAATTTCTTATATTAAACCATCCTGCCTCTCTGAGATGAAGTCTACTTGATTATATTGGATTATCTTTTCTGATGTGTTCTTGGATTCAGTTTGCCAGTATTTTATTGAGTATTTTTGCATCTATGTTCATAAGGGAAATTGATCTGTGCTTTGCTTTTTTGTTGATTCTCTATGTGATTTGGGAATCAGGGTATATGTGGCCTCATAAAATGAACTGGACAATATTCCTTCTGTTTTGTGAGATAATTTGAGAAGTAATGACATTAACTGTTATTTGAAAGTTGATAGAGTTCTGCCCTAAATCCATCTTGTAATGAGCTCCTTTTGGTTGGGAGATTTTTAATGACTGATTCTATATCCTAAGCTGACATAGGTCTATTTAAATTGTTTTTCTGATCTTGATCTTACTTAGGTAAGTGAGAAAATTATCCATTTCTCTTAGATTTTCCAACTTGGTGAAGTACAAGTTTTTAAAATATGTCCTTATAATTCTCTGGATTTCCTTGGTGTCTGTTATGTTTCCCATTTCATTTCTGATTTTGTATATTTGGATATTCTCTCTGTGGATAAGGACTTGTCTATCTTGTTGATTTTTCTCAAAGAACCAACCCTTTGTTTCATTGATTCTTAATGTTGTTCTCTTTGCTTCTATTTACTGATTTTAGCCTTTAGTTTGATTATTTCTTGTCATCTACTTTGGTGTGCTTAACTTCTTTTTGTTCTAGAGCATCCAGGTATGCTGTTAAGTTGCTAGTATGAGCTCTCTCCAGGGTTTTTGTAAGCTCTTAATGCTATAAACTTCCTTCTTCACCATCTTTCATTGTGTCTCATAAGATTGGATCTGCTATATGTTCATTTTTATTGAATTCTACAAAGAATTTGATATCTTGCTTTATTTCTGTCTTTGCCTATGTTTGACTCAGTAGAGGGGTGTTCAGTTTCTATGGAATTGTAAACTTTCTCTTGTTGATATCCAGCTTTAATCTCTGTATTCTGATAGGATGATATCTGATAGTTATTTCTATCTTTTTATATCTGTTGAGACTTGTTTTGTTTTAGAGTATATGGCCAGTTTTGGAGAAAATTTCATGAGATGCTAAGAGGAAGGTATATTCTTTTGTGTTTAGATGAAATGTTCTTCAAATATCTGTTTGGTCCATTTGGTTTATAATGTCTGTAGTTCTCTGTTTAGTTATTGTCTGGATGACCTGTCCATTGGTGAGAGTGGGGTATTAAAGTCTCCCAAAATTAGTGTGTGGAGGCCAATATGTAATTTTTAACTGAAATAGTGTTTCTTTTATAAACTTGGTTACCCTTTTGTTTGGTATAGATGTTAAGAATTAAAATGTCCCCTTGGCAAGTTTTTTCTTTGTTGAGTATGTAGTGTTCTTCACCATATCTTTTTATTAGTTTTGGTTTCAATTATCTTTTAAAATAAATATTAGAATGGCTATACCAGCTTTCTGCTTTGGTCCAGTTGCTTGGAATATCTTTTTCCAACTCTTTGCCCTGAGGTAATGTCTATCCTTGATGTTGAGGTGTGTTTCTCGTATGCAGCAGAAGGATGGATCCTGTTTTCAAATTTGTCCTATTAGTCTTTGTCTTTTTATTCAGAAATCAAGACCATTGATGTTGATAGATATCAGTGACCAATGATTGTTGATTCTTGTTGTTTGCTTTTGGTGTTGTTGTTGGTGGTGTGCTTCCCTTCTTTTAGTTTTACTGGTGTGAGATTATTTATTTCCTGTGTTTTCAAGGGTGTAGTTAACCTCTTTGAATTAGAGTTTTTCTTATAGAGCCTTCTGTAGAGCTGGATTTGTAGATAGATATTGTTTACATTTGACTTTATCATGGGATATCTTGTTGTTGCCATCTATGTGATTGAAAGCTTTGCTGGGTGTAGTAGTCTAGACTGGCATCTGTGGTCTCTTAAAGTCTATAGCACATCTGCCCAGGCCCTTCTGACTTTTAGAGTCTCCATTGAGAAGTCAGGTGTGATTCTAATATTTCTGTCTTTATATGTTACTTGGACCTTTTCCCTTACAACTTTTTCTTTGTTTGTTTTATATATTTAGTGTTTTGATTATTATGTGTTGGGTAGGGTTTTATCTTTTCTAGTCCAATCTATTTGGTGTTCCATTAGCTTCTTGTATCTTCATAGTCATATCCTTCTTTAGGTAAGGAAAATTTTCTTCTATGACTTTGTTGAAAACATTTTTTAGAACCTTGAGCTGGGTTTCTTCTTCTTCTATTCCTATTATTCTTAGCTTTGACCTTTTCTTCCTGTCCCAGATTTCCTGAATATTTTGTATCAAGAGGTTTTTGAGTTTAACATTTTCTTTGAATGGTGTATTAGTTTTTTCTATCATATCTTCAATGCCTGAGATTCTCTCTACCATCTCTTGTATTCTGTTGGTGAAGCTTTCCTCTGTAGTTGTAGTTCCTGTTTAAATGTTTAAGATTTTCTTGGTTTTGGACTCAGCCATTTGACTGTGATATGTCTATTGTTACATTTGTCACCAAAGTGCATGAATTTTCAGCTAATCTCTTTTTGAATATTTAGTGTACTCCTTTCTCCTCTCTTCAGAGTCTTACATGTATGTTGCTGCAGTTGAGGTGTGTGGGGCTCATTTCTACAGTTTTTTTCCTTCTCTTTTTCAAAGTGATTACTTCTTTTAACATGTCTTCAAATCCACTGATTCTTTTGCCTGTGGTCTCATATCTGTTGATGAACTTTCCTAGTACATCTCTGCCTAGCATTGCATAGTGAGTTCAGCATTTCTGTAGGCTTCCTTCTGAGCTTTCTTTCCCTTTAGTGACACCACTGTTTGCAGAGTCATTGCCATCACTTTCCTCTTTAATTCTGCAAACATATTTTAAATCTGTGGTCATAGCTGTATAGCTGGTTCGAATTCTTTGCAAATTCAATTACTTGGCCCACTCAGAGTTCATATTTGTTTTTAAATGAATCACCGTATGTGGCTTCTTCATGTGTGCCATGAATTTCTTTGAAAACTTGATACTTTGTACAACATATTAGAGCAATCCTGGATTCTGATAGCTTCCTCAATGGGCTGGCTTTTTTGCTATTGGGTCTTTTATTTCTGTTTGGTTTACTAACTATCCTGGGCTTTATCTTCAGAATTAGTCTATGAGAATAGCCACTGGTGTGTCCCTTAAATTCTGTTTTTGTTGTTGGTTTTAGTTTGTTTTGAGATAGTCTTACTGTGCTACTCAGGCTGGTGGGCCTCATGATCCTCCTACCTCAGTCTCCCAAAAGGGTGAAATTATACTCATAGTCTATTCCTATGTCTGCCTTTTTATTTTCATTTAAAACAGTTTGATCTGCCTTCCTCAGAGTAACACAGCTATGTCTGAATAGTTTACAGGTTGACAGAGGTTGTGTTCAACACATCGAGGTCATAGCCTCTGATATACAGCCTCCCTTTTTTTTTTTTTTTTTTTTTGCTGCTGGTTAATATATGGGTGAAGTACCCTCAAACTTAAGATCCTATTCAAACGTATCTTAGCTTTTATTTCCTGGCAGGCCTTGTGTCCTTCTGTCAACCAGAGATGCCTGCAGAGCCCCCCTTCCCTTCCCTCCTGTAACTGCCTCCACTTCAGGATCTCTGAGTTACAGTGTTTGGCTTACCAGCTGCTTGCCTCCTCTGGAACTGCAGCCTCTGACCCCAGAGCTGGAAGCGCCTTCTCTAGATCTGGTTCTGTGATTGGTATTGACAGTGCCTTTCAACATTGGCCAGGATCATCCCGGCCCCCTGGCAGCACAGCTGCTGCTTCTCATGGCCAAGCCACCAGTGAGGGAAGCCAAGGTCTGGTTACAAGGGATACGAAGTTTCCCTAAGCAAGAAAGATGCAAGATTTCCTCTGTTTCTAATTCGAGATCCTTGAGCTTATCATAAACTATACTTCTCAAAAATGTCCTTTGCCTCGGGCTGTTGATTCCTTGTCCCTGGAAATAGTTTGCATGGAACTGATGTTTGGCAGTTCCATGAGGGTTTGTACTTTGAGAGGAGAAGAGTTGCCGACCCATTTTCTCCCAGCTAGGGTCTGCTCCCCTCCACTGTTATTTCTTTTCTCTTTTTGTCATATTTTTATTAATTTTTTAAGAACTTCATACATGAGCCAGGTGTTGGTGTGCACACCTTTAGTTCCAGCACTTGGGAGTAGAGGCAGGTGAATCTCTTGAGTTTGATGCCAGCCTCATCTACACAGTGAGTTCCAGGACAGCCAGGGCTCCACAGATAAAATCTGTCTTGAAAAAAGCAAGCAAACCAGAAGAATTTCATAAGTGTATTTTCAGCATCATTACTCCCCATGTCCTCCCCTTATCCCATCCTTTCTCATCCAACTTTGAGATTTCTTCTTCCTCTTCCTCCTCCTCTTATGCTTCTTCTGCATCTGCTTCTTCTAAGACTTCCCATTGTTTATGTTCATAAACTAGCAGAAAAGTGATCTGTAGCTTATGTCTAATCATTCCCCTGTAGAGAATATGGAATGACACCATAGGGGTTTTCAGTTATAGAAACAGCCCTGTACATTTGAGAGACGAAGGGGAGGGAAAGAGAGAAGTCAGAGGAGAGAGAATCAGTGCAGATCATTCCTTCTCACACACTGCGTTGTGCTCACGGAACATGTGCCAACTGACACTGGGAGGAAGGTGGCATGCTGAAGCAATTGGCACACTAACCAAATTTAAGCTTAAATATGCAAATGACTTTGGTTCCTTGACTACTAACAAAGAGGTAAGGGAAAAGCCTTGTTCTGACTGTCAAGTTACTGGTCTTCCTGTACATCACATAAGAAAAGTGAAAATAACTATAAGCCAAATAGAAACACTGGCTAACCGAGACATAGCCAAGGAAATGTATCTAATTTATATTGTGTGAATGGCATGTTTATCCCATTGTGCTCAATCAGTGAATAACTCCTTTAAAAGTATCTGTTATTTGCCTAATATAATTGTTATCTCAGAGGCTCACTGCCTCTATCTGCTAGCCTAGGCCTAGTCCTGGAAGCTTCTAGCCTCCATACAATCTTATCTAGGCCTAGAATATTTTCAGCCTCTGAGACTTACTTATGAATAAGCAAACTTACCCTTGTTCTTTCTGAACTCTGGCTGGCTTTTTCAACTAAGCTGTTCTGGCTCAACGTCCACTCCAACCTCACTGATTCAATATAGCTTCTCTCTTGGCCACTGAATGAATGAGTTGATCTGCTTGGCTTCATACTAACTTTGGCAATCTGTTCTAATCCTTTAGCTCCTCTTAATTCTCTCATTCATTCTGTGTTCACCTGTGCCTAGCTTGTTGTCTTTCATGCAACCGGTCGCTCTGTTACTGTCCTTGTAAAATTGCTCTCTTTCTTTCTGTGTGCTGCTCCCTCAGGTAGCTTCCCTTTCCTCGCTCTTTTCCTGAGAGTCGGGCAGATCCTATTCTGTCAAATCTTTCCATGATTCATCATTTTGTCTGCCACTTAATTAGACTTCATTTTCAAACAGGGGTGCTTCTTTCTACAAACTAACTTTACTTTCATTATTTGGGATCAAAGGCGTGTACTGAGGTCATGTCTGTATTCCCGCCAGAGGGAGTAAAGGTGTGTGCTAGGGCTGAGCCATCCACAACTAGAAACAGTGGTTTTCACCTTTGTCATGTTTGGATTATAAATGTATTTCAAAGTAGAAAGCCAACCTTAATGTTAATCAGTGACTTGGAATCTAAGTTAGATGTTTACCTTAAAAGAGCAGAGCTGGTGATATGGCTTAGTGGTGTTCTGTTGCTGTAAAGAAGCACCATGATCACAGAAACTCTTATAAAAGAAAGCACTTAACTGGGGACTTGCTGACAGTTTCAGAGGTTTGGTCTGTTATCCTCATGGTGGCACACATGCAGGAGATAAGATCCAGCACAATCCACAGGCTGAAGGAGAACCTGTGCCTGGCATGAGCTTTTGAAACCTCAAATGCACACTTTCTCCAACAAGGCCTTGCCTCATAACCCTTTTTTAAAAAAGATTTATTCATTTATCTTATTGTTGCTGTCCTCAGACACACCAGAAGAGGGTGTTGGATCCCATTACAGATGGTTGTGAGCCACAATGTGGTTGCTTGGAATTGAACTCAGGACCTCTGGAGGAACAGTTGGTGCTCTTAACCACTGAGCCATCTCTCTAGTCCTCATAGTCCTTCTTAAGCAGTTCTGCTCCATGATAGTTAAGCATTCAAATATAGGAACCTAAGGGACCCAGTCTCAGTCACACCACCACAGTGGGTAAACACATGTATAACCAAGCTGGATGGCATAAGGTCAAGCCCCAGGACCCACATGGTAAAAGGAGAAGAATGAGTCCTGCAAGTTGTCCTCAGAGCTCCACATGTGTACATATATGCACATGCTTGTATGCAAACACAGCCATGCATGCATGCACATGCATTACACATACACGTGCATGTACACATACAAATGCATGTACACACATGTACATGGTTTGGGGGAAAGAGAGAAATGGTGTACAGATTTTAAATGATAAAAAGGAAACCAGATTATTTAATGTTTTTCAAGTAGTTCCCAGTGACAGTTTGGATTTTTACAGGAACATCCAATACTTGGGCAACCATTTTTTGTTCTCCATCCCTGCAAGACAAATGAATTCATGACTGCTGTGCTAAAGAATTCACAGAAAATCAATAGGTAAGAAACACCATCAAGACTCATGGTACTCTACTCTGATTTTAAAAGTGTAAATCTTTTCATCTGACTCTAAAAGCCAGGCTAAAATAAGAAATATTCTTTCTAATAATAATGGTAAACACATCGATTTTGTCTGTGTGCTAGGTGTTCTGGGCTTAGATATATGAACACACTGGGCTTTTATAACCTCACAGTAACTTTTACTTAATTTTCAGAGAAGAATGCTAAAGCACAGAGGAATTAAGCAACTCTATCAAAGTCATGCAGCTAGTTTGGGGTAGGACTGGGATTTGAATATAGGCGGCACCAGGATTTTAACTACTGGCTCAACAAATGTTATAAATTCAAATGGAAATTTGGGGCCATCATGAGGAATCAGAGGCCTCAGTTCTGTTTTCCAATTTAACTACCATGGTGAGAGATCTTCACATACCCTCAGATCACAAATCCAACTCACACCACCTCGTGGCTGACATCCAGGCAAGCCCCAGGGAAAGGCCTCTTCCTTTTGGCCTCTCACAGGCTTGCCATCAGAAAGTATGATGGAATAATTGTATTACATATACCTTACTTGTTTCCTAGAAATGTCAACTATATCACATCCTGGCTAAGCATCGTGGGGCCAGTGGTTGGTCTGAATTTACCTCTGAGCTATGCTAAAGCAACATCACAATCGGAGTGACTTGGTAACAAGCAAGGTAAGCCTGGGTTTCATTCTTTGTTGTTAGAAAGATGATGGTGTCTCTCTTACCCTTAGCTACGCCTTGGGTCTGGGGTCAGTTTGCATTGTCTTTGTTAGGCTGGGCCCTACCTTGTTCACTTGTGTTCCAACAGTGACCTATCCAGTTATCTGGGAAGGGTTTTGTTCTGTTACAGAGAGCATCCCCACACCTGCCGGAGTGGGTGGTTTTATTTTATGGCCACTAATTCTTTAAATATGACTTTACTGCTTTTTTTTCTTTTCTCTTTGCTTTTGTTTTCTCCTTATTCTCAGATCCACTGATCCTAGAAACTGCAGTATGAAGATTGCCAAGAGCTATACATGGAAATGGGACTACGGTATCTCATGTCACCAGGATTTGATGCAGATTTCTTTCCTCGGAAAGAAGACATTTGCAGAAACCTGTTTGGAATAGTGGTTGTGTAGAAGGAACATGTCACAGATTCAGATCACTATAAATAACAAGAATGAACCTCGTTCAGTGATGATGTCAGAGCTTGCACAGATCATCTTTGCCTAAGCACAGTTCTCCTGTTGTAAAGATTGATGGGGAAGTGTATTTGAGTGCTTGCATTAGTGTAAGATAAATGAAAATGAAAATGTAGAACTTGCCTGTTTCTAGCCGGGCGTGGTGGCGCATACCTTTAATCCCAGCACTTGGGAGGCAGAGGCAGGTGGATTTCTGAGTTCGAGGCCAGCCTGGTTTACAGAGTGAGTTCCAGGACAGCCAAGGCTACAAGGCTACAGAGAAACCCTGTCTCGGGGGGGAAAAAAAAAAAAAAAGAACTTGCCTGTTTCTGAAAATTAATGTAATAAATATGACACATCTTAAATTAAATTATTCTCCCACAGTCAAATTCAGGAGTAATGGATTATTTCTCCATCACTCACAAAAAAAAAGGTGTGTGTGTATGTGGTGTGTATGTTAACACACACATAAAAAAATTAGATGCGGGCTGGTGAGATGGCTCAGCGGGTAAGAGCACCCGACTGCTCTTCCGAAGAATCCCAGCATCCACATGGTGGCTCACAACCATCCGTAACGAGATCTGGCGCCCTCTTCTGGAGTGTCTGAAGACAGCTACAGTGTACTTACATATAATAAATAAAATAAATCTTTAAAAAAATTAGATGCAGAATAAAGAATAGCTGATCATTTTAATATAATAATGTGTTTTACAAGCCAAGTATGGAATGGTAACTACAGGGTTTTTTTTTTTCTAGCTATAGAAAACATTTAAGCATTGCAAATGCTTTTTTTTTTTTTTTGATAAAAATAACACAATCATTTCCCTTCTTCCTGTGAGACCCACGACTGCTCTCTTGAATTACTGCAGGCCTCCTTCATAGCCCTACAATGTTCTGTGTAATATGAGAATAACAAGCTGTCTTATAACGTTGCTGTGAGAACTATATGAAGTCATTAACACACAATTATTGAAAAGTGTATACAAATACTAATTAAATATTCACCTGCTGCATAATTGACTACTGTTAAGTTATCCCATAATATGTTTCATAGCCATCAAGGCATCAAGACAAAACTTATCTGGAGGAATAACAGGTTGCTTTATTTTAGATTTTTGTTTTCTAGAAGATGAAAGTAGTTGAAAAATACAATTTTTATAGTTCCTTCCGTGAAGTGTGCCCTGCAGAATCACTTGAGGATGGTGTATACCTACAAATGCCAGAGCCACCTTCTGGAACATCCTGCCTGGGGTGACCTTGGCAGCCATACTCCCTGGAAAACCTCTGCTTTGGATTAACCTTTACGATAGCATTGGTTTATGTTCCGTTAGTCCCAGCAAGCCTTGTTGGTCTCTAAATGAGAGACTTGCTTCCTGGTGTTTGTCAACCCAGGGTTCCATCATAACCTGATAAACTCATTGTAAGCTGATAATACTGTAAGCTGAAGATGTGTTTAATAAATCTGACCTATTGAGCATCGTAGTCTAGCTAACCCATTTTATTTTTTAACTTTTATACTTTTATTTGTTTTGTCTGTATATAAGCACAGGATAGGGCACTTGCCACAGAACACTTATGGAGATGGAGGGACAGCTTATGAGACTGGGTGCTCTCCTTCCACTATATGTCCTAGGGATCAGACTCAGGTCATCAGGCTTGGCCTTGGGTGTCTTTATCCCCTGAGCTACCTCACTCATTAAAGCATTAACTGGCTTTAAATATACGTAGAACACGTACATTAGCCTGCATTTAGGTAAAACTACTTTATAAAAAGCCTATTGTATAATAAAAGTGCTGAATGTACCACATGTACAGGCATTTAGCATTTTGTAAGTGTTATGGGATGTTAACACACAAAACACAATATCCACAGAATCATGATAACAAACACAATACTGTAGAGCACTGCTTTTATTGAAAACAAGAAATCCCCCCCCCAAAAAAAGAGAAAAAAATCTGCAAAGATACCACTGAGTTTGTTTTATGTTGGCCAGGTACATTGGGGTCTACCCCTGGCATGTAGTTAATATGCCTAATGAGACTCCATTGGAGAAAACTGATTTTCCCTTTGCCAGTGGGTGTCGGTTGCAGATAGGGTCTTACTTAGAGGTGCATCCTGTGTTCACTTCCTCCTCCCAGTGCTGGAATCTCATCTGGCTTGTACCTGTGCAGGCCCTGTGCATACTGCCACAGTCGCTAAGTTCGTCCATGCAACTGTCCTGTTGTGTGCAGAAGACACCCTTTCTCTGAAGTTACCCACCATCTCTGACTCTCACAATTTCCCTCTTCCTTTCCTCCTACTCCTCCTCCTCTTCTTTCTCCTCCTTACCCCCTCCTCTTTCCTTCCCCACCTCCCCCTCCTCCTCCTTCTCTTCTGCATAGCTCCCTGAGCCTTTAGGGAAGAAGTTCAATGGGTTGAGTACTCCAAAGTCTCTCACTCTCTGCAGTGTCAAAAGCTTTCGTTCTTTAGTTTCATGATCTCATCAGCTCACTATCCATGCTTACTGTCAAACGAAAGTACTGCAAATCACTAGCTCAGAAAAGGATCAAAATTTAAAGTATGGTTTCTGCTGTTTGTGTATCACTCTAACACTATCACAAAGGGGAAAAAAAGGCTGCACTACTATAAGTTGGTTTGTCGATATAAGAATAATAATATTTAGAGGTTTTTTTTTTCAACAAGATGGTTGCTATGGTTTGAATAAGGCTCATCACCTTTGACACTTTTGTTGTATTTTAATTCCCAGTGGTACTGAGAAATGGTAGGCTGTTTAAGAGGAAAACAGATTGTCAAGTGGGTCTCATTCAGATCTCAAAGAACTAGATCAAGTTTTGGTGGGAGCTGGTTGTTATAAAGCATCTGTGGTGGTTTGAATGAGAATGGTCCCTACGGCTCAGATATTTGAATTCTTGTTCCCCAGTTGGTAAACTCTTTAGGAAGGATTAGAAGCTGTGGCCTTCTTGGAGGAGGTATGTCACTGGAGATAGGTGGGCAACCAACCTTGTTTACAAAAGTTGAAACACATGTCTTGTCTTACATGAACAGCCACTGGCATTCCACAAAGTTATCTGTCCTTAGGCAAGTGGCTCTTACAGGTTTGTCTGTCCTTAGACAATTGGGAGTTGCAGGTTAGAGGCAGTTGTGTTTTATAGATCTCTTCAGCACAGTAAGTAAAATGTAGAACATAACTTGAGCGCTCATAAATCCTGTGTTAAGGAGAAACATGGGTTGATGAAACTGAAAGAACCCTGCTGCTAAAAGGAGTGGTGACCTGAAGACCCTACCCAGCTAAATTTCCAGCTTGTGAAAAGGAACTAAAGCAAGCTTAGGGCCCGATGTGGTGGCCCGAGCCTTTAACCTCAGCACTGGCAGGCAGAGGCAGGAGGATTTCTGAGTTTGAACTCAGCCTGGTCTGCACATTGAATCCCAGGACAACCAAGTTGACACAGCGAAGAAAAACTTCAAAACAAAGCTGGTGAAAATATATCTGAACCAGTGGGGCATGTTCCAGCCTGCGCTAACAGCAGAACTTGGCAGTTTCACCCACATGGCTCTGACTTTAGAGTCAAAGATACAAGTAAGGAGTTATGGAATCTCCCTCTGGGTCTAGAAAAAACTGCTGCGGCCAGGCGTGCGGCATGAGTGCCCCTACATGGGAAAAACTGCTGCGGCCAGGCATGCAACATGAGGGTCCCTACATGGAGACCCAGAGAGGCTCTTTCATGAGGCTGTGATGGTGAAGTCTGGATTGCCTTGGAGACCACGAGATGTTAGAGATGCCAGAGTCTTAGGATAGCTGCTGGGGAAAGCTGGTAACAAGGAGCGGAACCAGCCCAAGAGAAAGAAGTGTGTTGCAGTCAACAAAGCTGAAACGAGTTGGAGACCTGAAGAGAGTTTTGATATCAGACATGGCGATATAGAGTTTGGTCTTGCTTTGTTCAGTATTTCCTTATTATGTCCCTTTCCTCCTTTTGAAACAGATATATATCCTGTGCCATTATATATTGGAACTATGTGATCTGCTGTTTTATTTTGGTTTTATAGGGGATTTCAATTCAGAGATTGCCAAGAGTCTCAGAAGAGACATTGGATTTTTAAACAGGGTTGCACTTTGGACTGANGTTTGGTCTTGCTTTGTTCAGTATTTCCTTATTATGTCCCTTTCCTCCTTTTGAAACAGATATATATCCTGTGCCATTATATATTGGAACTATGTGATCTGCTGTTTTATTTTGGTTTTATAGGGGATTTCAATTCAGAGATTGCCAAGAGTCTCAGAAGAGACATTGGATTTTTAAACAGGGTTGCACTTTGGACTGAATGCTTTTTTGTCTTATGATATGCCTATGAGCCTATGGGGCCCAGAGAGAAGAATGTGGTGGTTTGAATGAAAGCTGCCCCCAGAGGCACACAGGGACTGCATTATTTGGAAGGATCAGGAGTGTTTCTTTGTTGCATTGGCTTAACTAAGACAGTGTCTCTTCACAGCAACAGGACAACACCTAAGACCACAGGTTAGCTCTCTGTCCCCTCTACTCTCTCCTCCTCGCATCTACCTGCTTTCCTGCTTTCTGCCAGAGGCTAAGTTTAGTTAAGTGCAGATGACAGTTCTTTTTTTTTTTTTTTTTTTTTTTTGGTTTTTCAAGACAGGGTTTCTCTGTGTAGCCCTGGCTGTCCTGGAGCTCACTCTGTAGACCAGGCTGGCCTCGAACTCAGAAATCCGCCTGCCTCTGCCTCCCGAGTGCTGGGATTAAAGGCGTGCGCCACCACTGCCCGGCTCAGATGACAGTTCTTGAGCAATGAATCAAAATAAACCTTTCCCTTATAAATTAATCCCAGCTGTCTTGTCACAGCAAGAAAAACTGCCCACTATGGGCAGAGGTGGCTCCTTGAAAGTGGGATCTCTACTAGGCAAGGTGATGGTGCTCCGGGAAAGTACCCAGGCTACCTCTACAGGGCAAGGCCTGAACTCTCAGAGCAAGTACAAGTAGAAAGGGGTTAAACCATGAGAAAAGCTATAGTAGATTGAAAATGCTGATCTGCACATATCCCTGCTAGTACCAGAGCTTGCGTCTGTGCTGGCGGGGCACTTTAATGTTTACCACTTAGCATCTTTGAAACTTCTGCAGGGAGTTTTCCCTTCACCCTCCCTAATATGAACAAAGATTTCTCAGCAAATCATTTCTCAAGCCTGTGTGTGTGTGTGTGTGTGTGAGAGAGAGAGAGAGAGAGAGAGAGAGAGAGAGAGAGAGAGAGAGAGAGAGAGCGCTGAATAATGTATTTGCCTGGAAAAACTAGTTATCCTTTGCTAACAAGCTCTGGGATTTTAACCTGCCAGCTCAGGACTACTTTAGGTTTTGTTTGGGGTTTTGTTCTTTTTTTTCAGTACTAGGAATTGAACTAAGGGCCTTGCACATAATAAGCATGCTGTCTTTCAGCCTCTTTGAGACAGGGTTGCCTGGGTTGAACTTGAACTCATTTTGTAGCCCAGGCAGGTCTTGAACTCTGATCTTCCTGTGTTTGCCTCCTTTGTAGTTGCGACTGCTAGCTTGTGCCACAGGGCCTGGCTCATTAGGAGCTTTCAGTAGTTGCTCCTTCTCGTTGATTCTTGTTCATGGTGGATTGTAAGTTACTGAAGGTTCGGACACTTTTGGGGTCTGGCATAATGATACATGCCATTAATTCCCAGAGATTCCCAACAAAAATAAACTCAATATGTGAAAAGAGAAACTAAAGTTGACAAATATATTGGGAGAGATAAAGGGGGACATGGAGTTGCGGGGGTAGTAGTCCGGGGAGGGGGAAAGCATGATCAGAATATATTGTATGAAAAACATTTTTTCAATTAAAAAAAGGGGGAGTCTTCTAGCACTCAGTAGGCAGAGCCGGTGGATCTCTGAGTTGGAGGCCACTGATTTACATAGCATATTACTGGCTAGGACTATATGGTAAGATTCTATCAAGAGGAGGAGGAGGAGAAGGAGAAGAAGGAGAAAGGCACCACCTTTGGCCTCTCATCCTCTTGTGATGGACCAAGGAGGCCCCAGTCCTCAGTAGAGATGGTGTTTGTTCTCTGGCCAGTAGGAAGTTCAGAGGCTGTTAAGAGCAGTAAAATTGGGTTTCACATCTCTGTCTTTTGGTGATAATATCATTTTAAAAATAAAGGCCACATTAAAAAGAATATATCAGAGCCAGGCGTGGTGGCGCATGCCTTTAATCCCAACACTCGGGAGGCAGAGGCAGGCAGATTTCTGAATTCGAGGCCAGCCTGGTCTACAAAGTGAGTTCCAGGACAGCCAGAGCTATACAGAGTAACCCTGTCTCAGAAAAAAAACAAAAACAAAAACAAAACAAACATATCAAATGTACTTCACAGAGTAAAAGTGTTTGTTCTTTTTGAACTTTGCTTTTGGTCAGTCATTTGTCCTCAATGGTGGGATGTGTATTCTCAAAAAACCAAAGCATTGTTAGGTATGAGAATCATAAGGAGTTGCACAGCCTGCTGCGCATGAGGCTAAGTCATATATGTGGTTTTGTCACCTGACAGAGCTGTCTTCCAGCAGCATGGCAGTATACATGCAGTCTGTATAAATATGTATAAAATCTTCATAGGATGTACATGTATGTATCTGTAGAGGTAGGGTAGGTATGTGCTGGTTTGTGATCCCGACAGATTTCTAACTTCATTGAACAGAGATCTACAAGTGAGCAGGCACGTTAGTTCTTTCCACTTCAAAGACCATGTCTTGGCTTTGGTACTCTGTTGGCCAGTGAGTTGATGTCACTTTCGCAGGAGGACTTCGGCAGTAGTTAAGTGTTCTTATGCCCATAACCTTGGCTGTTCTCATGGACACTAGTCTGAAACTGCCCCTCTGGGTTTGAGGTTTTGTTTTTTTGTTTGTTTTCTGTTTTGTTTTCTCCCATTTATTACATCCTGACCACAGTTTCCCCTTCCCCCAGTGCCCTCCCACACACCTCTTCTCTCTGAGAATCACTCCCTCTACCCTTTGCCTCCCCTCAGAAAAGAGCAGACTTCCAGCGACATCAACCAAATGTGGCCTAACATGCTACAAGGAGACCAAGCTCATCAAAGTTGGACAAGGCAACCCTGTAGGAAGAAAGGGGCCCTAGAGATAGGCAAAAGAGGTAGGGACAGCCCCAGGTCCCACTCTTAGCATTCCCACAGGAACATCAAGGTACTCTGCCATAGCATATATGCAGAGGACCTTTGTCAGATCAGGCTCCCTGAGCTTTGTGAGTACCGGTAAGTCCTGATCAGCTGAATCCGTGGGCTGTGTTCTCTTGGTGTCCCTGACCGCTCTGGCTCCTCCAGTCTTTTCTGGTCTTTCTCCACAGGACTCCCTGTGCTCAGCCTAATGTTTGAGTCTGGGACTCTGCATCTGCTCCCATCAGTTGCTGGATGAAGTCCCTCTGGTCTCTTTGATGATGAATTCGCTAGGCTCCAGAGTCCTAGAACACTCTCTAGGCAGAATAAGCTAGGTCAGAGGTTGTATGGCTGGATTGGTTTCCCTATCGTGCCTGGTTACAGAGGAGGGCTGGTTCCGGCCCCGTGGCCCTCGTTACTTGGAGTCTTGCTAGGGTTACTCTGGTAGATTCCGTGGAGTTTTTATTGCACTAGGTTACTAACTCTCCCTAAAATGACCTCCAGTATTTTCTCCCCTTCATCTCTCCTGTTTCTAACCCCACCCATAACCAGTCAACCTGTGAAATCTGTTCTATTTCCCCTTCCCAAGGAAATCCTTCCGTTCCTTTCCGACCCCCTTGAATCCTCCTTGTTACTTAGCCTCTCCAGGTCTGTGGACTGTAACGTGATTTTATTTTACTTTACATCTAACGCTTTGTTTTTAATACAGGGTCTCATACTGTAGCTCAAGGAGGCCTCAAAATTAATGTGTAACCTAGGCCAGCCTCAAAACCGTGGTAATTCTCCTGCCTCAGCCTCCAGGATTACAGGCGTAAGATAACATGCTCGTGTTCTGCCTTAGCGTTTTATAGGGTGTATCAATAAGTGGTTCTGCTTTTTAGTCCTCAGTTTGGTGGTGATCTTTAAAACAGTATCACAGGCCTTGCTTTTCCTTTGATGTTGTCAGCAGCGACATCTAGTGGTCTTGTTACCCGTGCCTTCAGAGTTAGTCCTCTTTTGTAAATTATTAAAACTGAGCCCAACCTCACATGTGTTCTGTGCTCAAATCAATCAATATAATAATAAGCCTTTAGCTCTGTGACACTTTCTAGGATTTCTTTAAAAGTGTCACATGTCCTGAAGCCATTCCTAGTTACAAAGAAGAATGCTAGCAAAGGCAGCGTGACATGTTAACAGGAAACCACAGTTAAACAGATCTGCAGTGTTTGGTGAATTACACTCAATGAGTATCTGTTAGAGACTTGAATTCCATCGGTAATCACTGAGCCAGAGGATATAGGCTTATAGAATGGAGAGAAATTTGTTTAGAGGCTGAAGGACGATAACATTAAAAAAAAAAGTAGCCATTAGGACACTGTCAGTAGGTTTTTAATCTACAAAATTGAGGCTACCAATGCCTATAATCCCAGCATTTGAGAGGCTGAGGCAGAAGGTTTGCCATGAGTCCAAGGGCTCACTGGGCTACATAATGACTGCCAAGCCAGGTAGGCCCAGCTATCAAAACTCTACCTAAAGCAAAGAAAATAAATAAATGTACTACCGGCAGTTGTCACTTGACTATCCCCAGGTCTTTATTTTACTGATGGTCCTTGTACTCTGCAGCTATACAGATGTTCTTGTACGGCTAGTGTTGTGGCTACCCAATCAGAATGTATGGGAAATTCTAAATTATGGAATGTTTTGAGCATACAAATGGAGATTGGTATGATCCCTCCCATACCTAAAAGCCAGAATGCGCACACCTAGTGTGTGTGCTTCATCTAGTTCTTCAGTTGTTCCAGGTCCTTAAAGCAAATTATAAACGTTGTGGCATTTGTTTCTATGGATACAGACATTTTTCTTTGACTTTGTCCATGGTTTGTTTTTTTTTTCCTCCATTTTCAATCGTTGAACATTGCAACTCCGAAACTTTGGAGTTTTTACCTCTTTTTTTTATCCCTGATGGTGGGCTTCAAACCCATGTTGTGATTGTAAGTTTATCAGAGACTTTGGGCCAATTTCATTTACAGTGACTGTAATCAAGCCAGCAAATACAACCAAAGCAGAATGGACAGGTGCATTTTACAGGTTCCATAAGATGGATCGGTGACATGGTCTGTTCCCCACAGGTTTATGTGGTAGTGTTGAGGGTGTTGAGGTGGAACTATCTTAGTCTGGGTTCTGTCGCTGTGAAGAGACCACCATGACCATAGCAACTCTTATAGAAGAAAGCATTTAATTGGGGCTGGCTTAGGGTTTAAGAGATTTAGTCCATTTTGATCATGGCAGGAGTATGCAGCCCTCAGGCAGGACATGCTAGAGAATATAAGTCAAAGTTCTATATCTGGATCCACAGGAAGAAGGGAGAGGGCCCCTAGACCTGACTTGGGGTTTTGAGACCTCAAAGTTTACCCCCCAGTGACACACTTCCTCCAATAAGGGACATTTCCTAATCCCTCCCAAGTAGTGCCACTCTCTGATAACTAAGCATTCAAACATATGTGCCTGTGGTGGCTTTCCTATCCAAACCACCACAGACCTAGTAAATATGTCAGACAGCTCCACCCAAAGGAATGGATTATTGCTGTCACACATGAGTGGGTCAGGCAGGACATTAGAGGCTAGTTTTCTTAAACATATATTGTTGTACGTAGACCCAATAACTGCTCTGAATCTCTCAGCTGCCTATACTCCCTCTGTAGAGATGCCATCCACCATGACACCCTCACCAAAGCTAAACAAGTGCTGGTGTCATGCTCTTAAATCTCCAGAAACATGAGCTGAATAAACTGCTCTTTTTTATGAGGTGTCGCTGGTGATTTGCACAGCAATGCAAAACAGACTAAGAGAATCATCTACCCTCAGAACCTCACCACTGTGGGATGTTTCATAAACAGTATAAAACCTCACTGTCTTTAGCTGTGAATGAGTGGATGATTAGGGAGCTGGAGGGATGGGCTCAGCTGTTAAGAACACTTGCTGTTGGGCCGGGCAGTGGTGGCACATGCCTTTAATCCCAGCACTTGGGAGGCAGAGGCAGAGGCAGACAGATTTTTGAGTTCGAGTCCAGCCTGGTCTATAAAGTGAGTTCCAGGTCAGCCAGGACTACACAGAGAAACCCTGTCTCAGGGTGGGGGTGGGGGAACACTTGCTGTTGTAGAGGACCCAGGTTTGGTTACCAGCAACCCTATAGAGAGGTTCACAGCCAGATATAACTCCATGACCTGGTTGGTTGTTTGTCACCTTGACACAAGCTAGGATTATCTAAGATAGGGAACACAATTGAGAAAATGCCTCCATAAAGATTGACCTGTAAGGCTGGGCGTGGTGGCGCATG
This sequence comes from Mus minutoides, assembly GCA_902729485.2. Taxonomy (NCBI): domain Eukaryota; kingdom Metazoa; phylum Chordata; class Mammalia; order Rodentia; family Muridae; genus Mus; species Mus minutoides. Next base: position 22,829 of record LR752990.1, on the reverse strand, counting down.
CCTTTAATCCCAGCACTTGGGAGGCAGAGGCAGGCAGATTTCTGACTTCGAGACCAGCCTGGTCTACAAAGTGAGCTCTAGGACAGCCAGGGCTATACAGAGAAACCCTGTCTCGAAAAACCAAAAAAAAAAAAAAAAAAAAAAGATTGACCTGGAGGCAAACATGTGGAACATGTTTTTGGTTGATGACTGATGTGGGAGGAACCAGCCCATTGTGGGTGGTACCAACCTGGTGGTCTTATATGAGAAAACAGAATGATTGAGCCAGTAAGTAGAACCTCTGCATGGCTTATACCTCAGTTTCTGTTCTGATCTCTCTCAGGGATGGACTGATAAACCCTTTGCTCCCCATATTCCTCTTGACCTTTACCACTATGATAGAAATGTAACCAATATACTCCAGTTCTAGGGGATCCAACACATGCTTCTGGTTTTCATGAGCACTGCACACACGTGGTGAACATGCATACATTAAGGCAAAATAATCATACGCAGTAAAAAATCTTTATCTAGTTTATGTAAGAGTACACTGTTGCTGTCTTCAGACACACCAGAAGAGGGCTTCTGATCACATTACAGATGGTTGTGAGCCATCAGGTGGTTGCTGGGAAATGAACTCAGATCCTCTGAAAGAGCAGCTAGTAGCCATCTCTTCAGCCTTATAAAGATTTATATTTTGTATATGAATGCTTTATCTGCATGTACACCTGCATTCGAGAAGAGACTATCAGACCACATTATAAATGGTTTTGAGCCATCATATGGTTGCTGGGAACTGAACTTAGGATGTCTGGAAGAGCACACAGTGCTGAGGTGCTTATAAAATCCATCTGTAGGAGAAAACTACATCAAAAATCCTGCCTGATGAGTGTACACACTATGGGCAAGAGGAAAAGTAGTATAATGGGAATATATAAAATGTGTGTGTGTGTAAAATACATAATGAACAAAAATGACTTTAGCTGATGACAAGTTGATATGAAACTAGCCAGCATAGCCAATAGTAAAGGACCTACAGAAGGAGTTGGTACTTCCAGGGTTTCTCTGTATAGCCCCGGCTGTCCTGGAACTCACTCTGTAGACCAGGCTGGCCTCGAACTCAAAAATCCCTCTGCCTCTGCCTCTGCCTCTGCCTCTGCAGTGCTGGGATTAAAGGCCTGGGCCACCACACTGGCCTGAAGTTGATACTTCTTATTGGATCTTATTAGTAACAGTCCCACTCCCTATAGGCCAAGAATATTCAAACCACTTGTACTTCTGAGTTGCTACATTATACCAATTTCATTATCTTATTTTGCTACATTATACCAATTTCATTATCTTATTTAAAACCACAGGTACATGTGTCTGTGTGAAGATGTAAGCACAATGAGTGAGTGGTGCCTGTAAAGGACAGAAAAGGATTTCAGATATCTTAGAGCTGCGGTTATGGTTGTGTTCTGCTGGACATGGTGTGGAGAACCCAAGTCCATTAACCACTAACTGTTTCTCCAGTCCTAACTATAGTTTTATAGCTAAAGAGTAACTCATTTTTAAAATATACCATAAGCTAGCCACCTCACCTGTAGATTTCTAGTTCTTGGTTGTCACATAACTACCTGGGAATTTAATGGCTCAGATCTGTACTGTAAAACTTCATACAAAATTGCCAATCTCAACAGCAGATGGAAGATCCAGTTGCCTCACATTCATAAGTACCCTGTATAGATTATAATCTGCTTGATTTTAAGAGGACTGTTTTACCACTGAATTTAGGAAGTAGATACAAATACTTTGAGTATGTGACTTGAAAATACTTGTTGCCTTTTAATTTTAGTAAGATCTTCCAAAAACTAGTTTAAAAACTTGACCCAGAATACAAAACAGTTTGACGGCCCAGAAGCCTTTTTTATAAATCCCGCTTTTGGAGGAACATGAGGAACCTTAACATGGGTTAAAGATGCTTTGCTTCCTTCACTCACTCACCTTGTCCCCATTTACAAACTACAATTTTGCCACTCATTTGTCTTCATCTTGATGCTGCAGCTATAAATTGTCTTAAAAATCAAGTTACCCTTATCCTGGTTCTTCCATACACTTCCATACACTTCTGAAGTGGCAGAAACTGTCATTTCTTTCTCAGACTATTTTTTTAGGAGTTTCACTGTGATCTTTGCTGGCCTTGAAGTCAAACCTGCCTACCTGATGGGATTAAAGATGTGAGCCTGTGCCACAGCTTTCTTGCTCCTTGAGAAAAGGCATGGCAACAAGCTTAATTTTGGGTGTGAAGGACAGAGCTTTGGTCAGCAACAAGGATGGGCACAGAGGAACTAAAATCAGTTCCATACACTGGATTTAGCGTACCTCTGAGTTTGGTAGCCATGTTACTGAGGGGCTATGCAGCTGGTTTAAGTCTGGGTGGTGGGGAGGATCCTGGAAAACATGTTAAGTATACAAGAAGCTGTTGTGGGTGTCTTTGAATGTTTTACAGGTTCAGCTGTACAAAGATGGGAGAGAACAAGGTCCTCCCTGGCTCTGGGAGTCTGTTTTGTGGGTCATAACTCACCTCCCATTGCCATACTAGCAGCTACACACCCATAACAGATGCCACATGCAGCCCAATCCTTCCTGATCTTGAGGACCTAAGTGCACTCCCTAGTAGGGTTGACCAAATAAGGCTGAAAACATGGATACTTCAGCTGCTAAAGGGCCCACCTGCTAAGAAGCATTGTATGAAATCTGCAGCCAGACTTAGGTCTACTCTAGTGCAGATACAATCTGTGTTTTATCATCGTCCCTTGAAAATTGTTGACCAGCAAGGTATAAAAATGTGAGGCAAAGGTGAGACTTTGCAGAGATTGAAGAACAGCTTGAGCCAATTAGGTGCAAAAAAAAAGTCAAGTGGCAAGAGCAAAGCTGACATGGAGTGTTTCCTTCATTTACTGAGGAAGGTAATCTGAGCTCTGAGCAGCCCCCTTTCAGTGTATACTTCTGAGGTAAAAATGACCAATTTTAAGGTATGTATTCTTCCTTGATCAAATCTTTCGATGTGCTCCCCTCCCCAGTTTACCTTAGCCCAAGCTCTCCACAACTATCAATGAGTGCACACACAAGTCACACCCTCCCCATGCACCCATAGCACTCGCCTCATGCTCCCCAGTACTGTGATTATAGCCCCACGAGGAGGCGGCTGTTACCCATGATCCTCTGGAACTCTGCATGCTAAGAGTTTTCCACAATCACCAAAAATTATTATAGACCAGGAACTTCTAAAGACCTCTACGTTATTAAACTTGACAACTGCCAAGGGACCATAAAAATTCAAGGCACATTTAGAATACTGTGCACGATGACACTCCACTTATTGAAGGTGTTAGTTCTATGCTGTAGTTGTAACAAGCTCCACTTACATTACAAAATGTTTTAGCAGTTGTCTCCTAAAACTGGTAAAATATTTTTGGAGTTTCAGGGCAGGAAGTAAGACACAAATTGTTTTTTTCAGAACATGAAAATTTATTACTATGTTTCCATTGTCAAACTTTATGATCTTGGCCTTTCTTTCTTGCCTTTGTATAGAGCCAAAAGAGAAACATTGGCTACTTTAACCACCTTAAAGCGGACTCCAGGAATATCACCTACAGCATGACCTTTTCGACCAAATCCAGCAACCAGAACTTCATCATTTTCCTGAAATAAAATAAAGTCCATTTTAGGTACCAGTGGCAATTAAAATACCCATTTGCCATATTAAATATTAAAAGAAAAAAAAGCCACCCCCCTGCCCCCAGCAGGAACCACAGCTCTAGGACAGGTCACCTCAATGAAGTCCCGTCCCACCCCCCCAAGCAGGAACCACAGTTCTAAGGCAGGTCACCTCAATGAAGTTCAGGCAGCCATCATTGGGCACGAACGCTGTGATCTTCTTGCCGTTCTTAATGAGCTGCACCCTGACACACTTCCTGATGGCAGAATTTGGCTGTTTGGCCTCAACACCTCTGCAACATCAATGGCACAGGTGAGTCAAGGTTTTTAAAATACCATTACTGATAAAAGTAGAAGCAGCTCCTCCTCAATCCAGTCTCAAATCCTGCAGATGACACCATTTTAATGAAGTTTTTCCAGGCAAAAATCAAACTTTAGCTCCACTGGAGCGGTAAAAATGAGGATTCAAACTCTTGTTGCTAAATTTGTGAACGCGCCATACATACATACACACACACACCATTCTAAAAAGTCAATGCATCAGAAACATGCCAGATAAGGAATTTTCTCAACTCCAAAAAGATACTAAGAATGTACTAGCTGGTTACTTTAGTATGTATATTTCTTTTACTTCTTCCATTCCTTCCAGACTACAGCCGTAATTAAAAACTTTAGCAATTTAATCTATAGCCTATCATAAACAAGCACAATTTCCATTCTTTTTCCTTATAAAACCCCAACCATCGCAGGGTCAGGATCTCTTGCAACTTTCGAAGACTTCGTTCGTTCTCAATTACGGTAAACCATCGCTTCTAGGGCGCAGCTTTTCACTTACACTTTTTCCAGCACAATTCCCTTTGCATGAGAGGCACCCCCAAACGGATTGGCCTTCAGGGCTGTGCCCAAGTGGGCTTTCTTGTACTGTTTATCATGCCACTTCTGGTCCCGTCGGTGACTGCGGAGCTTCCGGGCAGTACGAAGACCACGACACTTGCCTAAAAAACAAACATCACCGAATCCTCCCTAAACCCTTCGAGCCCGCGCTTCCGCACACGAGCTTCGGCACAAGGGACTTTTGCGCCAGAGACCTGTGGCTCCTCTTACCACGTGGGCCAATTACCCTCGAAAACCCCTAACTCGGAGCTGCACACAAACCCAGGCCGGGGCCTGTAAGCTTACTTAGATGTCCAGGCAATGGGTCTGGAGCAGGCGCCCGGCAAGGCCGCCCGTAGGCCGCAGGAACTCTTCCGTACCGCCACGTGCCCGCGGGACGGCGCCCCCTTCTCTCGGTCTCCGCCCGGTTACAACCCTGCTCCCCGCTCTATCGCCCCACGACAGGCCGAACCCCGAGCTCTAGGTCACTGCAGCGGCCCCTCAGCCCAGCCCCGCACAGCTCACCCATCTTGCCGGCGCCAGGGGCCCAAGAGAAAGAGAGAGGTGGCGCAGGAAAGACCCACAAGGCATTGCGGGAAGCCCCGCCCAGACGAAGGCCCCGTGCGGCTGTCCAAGCGGAGCCTGTACCGGGGAGTGTGGGTGGGTGGAGAGGGTGGTCTTTGAAAACGATTCAGTGCCTCTAGTTTTGTGAGACACAGTCTGAGTTTTATTTAATATGTACCAAATCCAAAGCAATCTCATTTACGCTGTTATTTTCTTTTCAGGCAAATGACAAGGCTAGAGGAATACGGACTACCAATCCCAGAAATCTTTGCGCTAAATGCTCATTGCGCAGGCGTTCTCTGCAACCCCCCCCCCCCGGGCGCAGGGTTGGGCGGTGCTAATTCTGAGAGGGCGGAACGAGGTGGGGCTGGACGAAGTAGGAGGTTCTTAGCGTCACCAAGAGGTGGAGTCTTGAAGTGTATTTAGTAAAAAAAGGTTTCGGCTTACAGTTCACAGGCTACATACGCAATAAATTGTAAATTTTAGTGAGGCAATGATTCAGTGACGAAAAATCTAGCCAGACTTGAGCTTTAAACAGTGAGCTAACATTTGTTGGTTGTGCGTTCTTGCTTAATTATAGTACCTTTACAACCCGAATCTTTCCTGTAGTTTTTCTGGGATGTTGAGTCACTTAGCAATGAAAAATGTAATGTCTTTGCACTGGACATTTGGCAGTTAAGAGAACGAAGATTTCTTCTCATTAAGTTTATATTCTAGGTAAAGGAACAGAGTGTATAAATATAAAAAATATCTTTACATACTGACAAATGTTATAGAAAAATGCAGCTTTGTAGTGCAGGGGTGGACTTTAAGAAGGTATCGCTGTAGGTTACATTTGAGCTGGGAGCCTATATTTAGCATAGGATACAGCCTTCCAGAAGTGAAAGGTGGTTCTCTGTCAATTGAACTGAGAGATTAAAAAAAAAAAAAAGAGCAGCTGTGGTTCTGGAAGCCTGGGTATTACAGAACTTTACCACAGTAAAGCCTTCTGAAACTCCTCTGGTGGCTGAGTGCCACTCTAAAGATTTAAGGGGGGCTGGGGGGGGGGTAAGATCTGTTTATTTTATGTATGTGAGTACACTGTAGCTGTACAGATGGTGGTGAGCCTTCATGTGGTTGTTGGAAATTGAATTTTAGGACCTCTGCTCGCCAGTCGGCCCCGATTGCTTGAGGTCAAACTCCACTCTCTCAGTCCCTGCTGCTCCGGCTCAAAGATTTATTTATTATTATACATAAGTACACTGTAGCTATCTTCTGACACTCCAGAAGAGGGCGTCTGATCTCATTACAGGTGGTTGTGAACCACCATGTGGTTGTGGGATTTGAACTCAGGACCTTCAGAAGAGCAGTCCATGCTGTGTTCTCACTAAGCTGGGGGATTCTTAAATACTTTGCGTTTTTCTGAGATTAGTTGTAAAGAGACAAAACCAGATGAATCTGGGAACCATTTAGAAAGGTGTAATTGTAAAAGCAGGAGGTGATTGTGACTTGGACACTCAGCGGAGGTGCTGATCTTACTGGATTGGTTTTACCCCCTTTGCAATTTGCCTAGTCAGTGGTTGTTTGATAACATCTTTTTACTTGAAAAGCAAGCACTCCCTGTGCCTAGACAAGATCAGAAGCCTCCTGTCCTAAGAAAACCCTGTTTTACAACTTACAGAAGCCAGCCACAGGGACACACAAGAAAACAACTATCTCTTTAAATAGAGGTGTTCTGAAATAAACCAAGAGTCCCTTATTCCACACAGTTGATCACACTCTTTCAACTAAGCCTGTTCACTTTCTGAATTCTAACTCAACAACATAACTTCTTTTCTTTCCTCTTCTTCATCTCTCTTGTTTAGACCCAGGCCAAACCCTAATCTTGACCACCATGACACGCTAAGCATCTGCCTCCATTCATCGGCTCACAGAATTCCACAGAGCTTTCCCTCCCCCACCTCTGGATAACTGCCAAGATCCTGAATATACCTGACCTGCTATTATTTCTCTCTCTCTCTCTCTCTCTCTCTCTCTCTCTCTCTCCCCCCCCCCCAAAATCCAATGTCCAATGAATCTGCAATAGAGATTCTATATCTCCCAATGACAACTTTATTATTGTCTGAAAGAGTTAAGACAAGCGGAGAAAAGAATGGTAATTTCCAGGTGCTAGGTACCAAGAGATGTCTGTCAAAGGATAAAACAAACAAACAAAAAAACAAAAAAACCAAAAACACCCCCCCCCCACACACAATGGTATTCAAGAAATCGAAAAAGAAAGTCAGGGACTGTATAACATAGCATTTGTGTTTAATAATGCTATATATATTTGAAAGTTGTACCATAGGAGTGGTACACATCTTTAATCCTAGTACTTGGGAGGCAGAGTTTGAGTCCAACCTGCTCTATAGAGAAAGTTCCAGGATAGCCAAGGCTATACAGAGAAACCCTGTCTCCTGGAAGCCAGGGAGTGGGAGGAGGGAGAAAAAGAAAAAAAGGAAGTTGCAAAGAGTAGATTTTCAGGAACTTAACACACATACAGTAGGCTTTTTCTTCTTTCTTTCCTGGAACTCACTCTGTAGACCAGGCTGGCCTTGAACTCAGAAATCCGCCTGCCTCTGCCTCCCAAGTGCTGGGATTAAAGGCGTGCACCACCACTGCCCAGTGGCACAGTAGGCTTAATAGGTGATGCATGTATTAAATAGCTTGCTTTAGCCACTAATATATGCATATCTATCTCAGCTTTCTCTGGTGAAATGACCATGATAATGTAGGCAGCAGGCACCCCTTATGTGGGAAACTTCTCTGAGACATATGAAAAGCAACATAATGTTATCCTCCCACACAAATAAATGGTTGATTATATTTATATACTCAGTGTGTTGCATACCATATATATATTTAATTTAATACAATACATATAATTTATAATTATTAATTATAAATCATATATTTTATAATAATATAATATATATTATATAATTATATATTATATAATATATAATATAGAATGTCATATATATTATATGTCCTATCTATAAGTCTATATGAAAATATATAATTTCTATTATTATATAATGTCTATTTTATATAATATATTTGAATATATGATATATATTTTATATGCAAATATATAATACATTTGAGTATATAATTATATATAGTTCATAATATGTAATATATATGTAATTGATCAAGTACTTTAAAGATAATTTTAAAAAATGATTTCTCTGATAAGACGGATCACCATCTTACACTAAAATTAAACCCCAAATATCTTTTTTTAATAAATCATTTTATTTGTTTACATATCAAATGATATCCCCCTTCCCGGTTACCCCTCCATAACTCCTGCCTCACCACTCTAGTACTCCTCTACGCTGAGGCATGAAACCTCCACAAGACCAAGGGCCTCCCTCTGCTATATATGCAGCTGGAGCCATGGATCCCTCCATGTGTACTCTTTGGTTTAGTCCCTGGGAGCTCTGGGTGGTTCTGTAGTCTCTTTAGTATCAGTAATTCCGGGGATACAACACCACCATGTGTACGCTGGGAACCCAACTCCAGTCCTCTAAAAAAGCAGCAAGTGCTCTTAACCACAGAACCATCTCTGTAGCCTGATTTGTTTAATTAATTAATTATATGTGAGTACACTGTAGCTGTCTTCAGACACTCCAGAAGAGGGTGTCAGATCTCATTACAGATGGTTGTGAGCCACCATGTGGTTGCTGGGATTTGAACTGAGGATCTTCAGAAGAGTGGTCACTGCTCTTACCCACCGAGAGCCATCTCACCAGCCCCCCCTGATTTGTTTCTTAAAAGTTTAGTAAATCATCCTGTAAAGTCACATGGACTGGCGTTTTTCCCTGTGGCAAGATTAAGTACAATGTCAATTCTCTATTGCTATAAAAGTACTCACAGACTTGACTTGGATTTTTTTGTGAGTCATTTTTCTAGGAATTTATGCCCACCCTCAATTTATCTCAGTCCTCAAAATTATTTTTTAGAGCTATAGATTTAGATGGAACAAATATGTGTCCATTGTTACATTTTGGACACATATATGTAATATATGTGTGTATGTGTGTGTGTGTACATATATATTGTAAGACATTTAATTATGCATTAAATGTCCTTGGTAAATATAATATTAGCTGTTTGGTTGTTTAATTATGCTGTGCTTTCTGTAGTGGGCTTAATTACTATGTTATTCTTTTGCTTTATGTTTTTCTTTTTTTTTAAATTTGTTTTTCTTTAGCCCACAAATCAAACATGATTTGTTCAATGTGAGTTCCAAGGCAAAGATTGCCATTACTGTATCAAAGCAGGGCAATAAAAGAGTTGGAGCAACCCGTGCCCAGACTTAGCTCACGCCAGGAACCTCAGCAGCAGAGCAAGCTGAAGGCTAGCCTGGGCTTCCTGAGACCTTGCTTCAAAAGCGAAGGTGGGGGACAGACTGAAGAGTGAACCCTTCGAAAGAGGGTCTCCACTACTTATGGATAGTGAGCTACCAGGAGCGGAGGAAGGCAGATCTGAGTAAGTCAACAGTCCCAGCCATGTCTGATCTGGGTCTATGCTGAAAGGCCATGGAAAGGTTTCAGGTAAGTATGTGGCAAGATCTGAGCTGCATTTGTAAAGGATCTCTGTAACTATTCTGAAAGCATAGCTGTGGGAGCCGGGGGGTGGGGGGCGTGGGGGGAGAGAAAGCCATTGCAATGACCATTGAGAAATGCAGAAAGCCACCTTGAAAACTGAGCAAGATCTTGGAATTAGGTCACTATGACGAAGGAAAGAGGAGACTTTCCTACACTGGCTCTGTCCTCTCTCCCAGCCTAGGAGGGCTGTTTGGTGGTTTTTACCCATCAGGATTATACCTGTGTGATAGGTGCTATTATTAATTCTGTTTTACAAAGATGGCACTGAGCTTGAAGAAGCAACTTGCTTAAGCAAAGTATGCTTGTTTTCATATTAATTTTTTTCAACTTTAGAAAAAAATCCAATGAATATTAAAGGTAATTTAAATCTAGATGGAAAATAGATTGCTAGGCTGTAAATACCTAGGGCAGCTACAGCTAAGTGGGTGTGGTTGTGTTAAGTGTTTTCATTGGGATTGCTGCCCAACATCTCTGGGTTACTAGAGATAATCAAAAAGCAAGCAGGCAAGCAAGCAAGCAAGAGCCACCGATAACAAAGGCGTTCATTTGGTGGCTCCTACAATGCTGGCAAGTGGCAAAAAGGGAGTGAACAGTCTTCTCTTTTTGTTGTTGTTGTTGTTGTTGTTGTTGTTGGTTTTTCGAGACAGGGTTTCTCTGTGTAGCTCTGGCTGTCCTGGAACTCACTTTGTAGACCAGGCTGGCCTCGAACTCAGAAATCCGCCTGCCTCTGCTTCCCGAGTGCTGAGATTAAAGGCGTGCGCCACCACACCCGGCTCTGTTTGTTTGTTTGTTTGTTTGTTCCTGATGATTTCCAGCCAGATCAGTTATCTTCCTGTTTCTCCATTTCTACAAGCAGCTCAGCAGGGCTAACACCGGTGGTAAATTTAGGAAGAATTCTTAGGACATAGTTGACTTTTCCCTTTCAGGCCAAGGCTGCTTCTGGCTTGAACACTCCAATTCTTTCCCAGCAGGCCTCTCTTCCTGCTGAGAGCCCCGCGCTGGCGTCACAGGCTGCCATGTCTGGGTCTTACATTCCCTCCTGCGTCCACATTGAGCTTTTCTGGGGCCTTTTAGTGATGGCGGAGGGAGGGTCTCAGCCTCGGCAGTTCCTCTCTTTGTCCTCTTCCTTAGCTGTTTTAGCACACAGGGGTGTGGGGCGACATTTTTATGTCAGTTCTGTGATATGTTGTCTCCCCAACAAAGAAGAAAGATTTGGTTTCCAGAAATTAGATCAGGTGGTGAGAATTAGCTCAAGGGTAATGCCAACCACACCAGGGAGAAGGTGTAGCTCTGGGGAAAAGAGCCAAAGGTTTTAGCAGTGCTGACAATTAATATTGGAGCATTAATGTAGTTAGAAATGACGCTGGGTGCTTTAACTATAAAAAGCGATGTAGCAGTTGCTATGGAAATGCGACAAGTTAAAATAACAGCTTTAAGCGAGAGCACAGAAGAAGCAAGGGGGGCCCCCTGATTACACGCTCCGCGTAATGTAGGCTGATGAATGCCAAGCGCTTCATTTTACCTGATTAAATTATTAAACATAATTTTTTCTCTTTATACAAAATGAATAGAATTTCTTTTCCTTTCGTTTGAGCTGCCATTCGGTGCAGCGATTATTCTCATAACTATTCCAAGGAGAAGCTAAAGAAATAAGTCTGCATTGCCATGTAATCTAACTAATATTCAGGCCTAATCTGTAAAAATCCTGTTATAATTAAACCTCTATAGGACCCGGGGGCACTTGGCAATGCTGTTCTTTGATACCCTTTGTGAGATTCCCGGAAGAGAGCTCTCTTTTAAATATGCACATTAAAACTTACCCCCCACCCCCAGGTGTTCTCTAGCTTGGCCAAGAACCAAACAAAGGAAAATAGACTTCAATTTCAGCGGGGGCCTTCATAGGAAAGGTAATTTCCCTCCCTGCTATGGAATATTAAGTTTTCCAATGTCCTTCCCTGGAGAGGTCAGGCCCGGAATATATGAACCAGATCTGTGGTGTCTGTGAATTCAGCTCGGAACCACCTGATCCACAGGCGTGGGAGGGGTACTAGGAGATTCTTTGGGCCCTTAAATTTTACAGTGAAATGAAGACTCACAGGAATATTTCAGAATTATGTCCAAAGAACATGTGGGCACAATATAGAACTATAAAGCTATTAAAGTAATTATATGCAAAAATGTGGTCCTCTGGGATTAGTGAGAGGTCATTGGCACTGGCTAAAAGACTTTATGGGAAACAAAGTTCTTTAAAGAAAAAAGAATCAGAGGGAAAAGGAAAGACAGGGAGAAATGAACAAATGAGGGCTCTAGGTTTTTATTATTTTATTATCATACAAAATATGACATTGTTATCATACAAAAAATGACAATTTTGTTTCCTGTTAGTTAAAAAAAATTTTGCTTTCTTCTCTTGCTGGTCCCAGAAGTCATTGATCATGAGCCACTATAAATGAGTTTGTCTGACCAGTAAGATAGACTGTCAGTTCGCCTACTATGGAATGAAGTGCACATATGCATATTTACCATTTACTCAGTGGCTTTATCCTAAAATCTCCAAATTTGTGTTCATTATTCAGAAAAAAATATCTCAAATATATAGATACAATCCAGGACTAGGGAAGTGGAGGTTTGAGGAGTTCAGGACCAGCCTCAGCTATATGGTAGGTTCCTGGGCGGCCTGTGCTACCTGAGACACTATCTGAACGCCTGACTCCACCTTACATATAGATAAAATAATATCTTAGATCTGTTAGCAAACAGCACATACAATGCTCTCTTTGAAATGAAATGGGTTGGTTGACATCTGTCACACAGACCACCACACTCTTGTCATAGATCCTAAGCCATGACATGTGCATCACACAGCACGTTCCTCATTGTGAGCTTAGCGTCAGTGAATGCAAAGTGGTTTCTGTCTCTGTAGATTTGGGGCCCCTGCAATCATCTAGTAAAAGCTGTTCTTTAATGCTGTTACAGGCTTTAATGATGTAGTCAGAGTCTACTCTGAGCCTCAAGCTTCCCTGTCTGCCTCGTGTCTCTGTCATCTCATCCAATGTATCATTCGTAAAGCTCTCTGCATGCTGCACTCAGCAAACACCCATATCGAACCCTCTCGTCTCTAATTATAACGGCCATTGTCCTCCCTCCTTTTGTCAATCTGAGCAGAAGTGGGATTCAAGAAGATTACGAGTTTGCTGTGCCCACCTTTTAAGGGTATTTGCCTCAGTCAGCAAGTGTTTACACATTTGCATATTACGAAGTTTGGTTTGATTATTTTCCCCTTATGTTCCTGGTAAAAGAATCTGGCACAGGGCCAATCAGTGTTTGCTAGGTGGACAAATGTACATAAGAGCAGGCCTCCTGTCTCAGTTTAACTTGAGCAATGATGCATGCCACTAATCTTAGACACGATCCATGTTTCATGAAGTGAGAGAGAAACCTAAAGAGAGAAACATTAACATTTAAATTAGATGCACGTGTTGCTGTTTGATTTAGATTTACTATTCGGATTCCAATCAAATCAGAAGTTGATTTGATGGAAATTGATAGAAGCCTTAGTGGCAGTTAGACTCTGAGCTTGATGTAGAATTACACACTCTCCCTGCATGCAAGGAGCAGAAAGTACATACTGTGTAGCGCTCTGCTGGGGAACAAATATAACTTGGGTTTCTTTATTTCTTTTTAACTTTTTAGCATATAAAATAATGGATTTCATAATGGCATTTTCATAGGTACATGTAGTTTTACTTGTCAAGACTGTTTGTAGTCAACTACGTTCTATGGAATGTTTGAGGTAATTCATTTTCTAGTTTAAGTGGTTTAAGATTCAGGTGCTACAACTCATAACCACATGGTAAGAGGTAGGGATTCCTTATGTGGGATTGTTTTTTTTTTTTTTTTCCCCCCGAGACAGGGTTTCTCTGTATAGCTGTCCTAGAACTCACTTTGTAGACCAGGCTGGCCTCGAACTCAGAAATCCACCTGCCTCTGCCTCCCAAATGCTGAGATTAAAGGCGTGCGCTACCACCACCTGGCCTTATGTGGCCTTATGTGTTGATGGGTTCATTCATCCAGCCACTCATCCAGTACAGTTCAGGACATTTATTGAATGTCCACTAGAACGCTAAGTATATATTAGTTAATTAGTCAAAGTCCCTGTTTTCACTGGGCAAGCTTTCTGATGAGGAAGCAATATAAAGTAGTAAATAAATATTGAAGTGTGCATTCTGATGTCTGGCTACAAGGAAGGCTGAGTTGACCCCCACAGAGGAGGTGCATGTGACCTGCTTGGACAGAAGAGCTTGAGTACAAGCCTGTGTGCCACAACACGGTCAGGTGAAGTAGCTGATTTGGTGGAGAAGCAGGGATAGAGGGACTGGGAGAAGCAGGGATAGAGGGACTGGTATTCTGGGCTTTGTACGAAGTAGGTTTGGCTTTTCAGTCTCTATGCAAGGACAATTACCATTAATCACCATTAATTTACCATTTGACTGCTGCATCTCTCCTCCCCTGAAAGCACTGGATAAATTCAGACTTCTATTTGTATATGCTTCCTAAGTTAAGTTAGATGTATTTTTTCCTTTTGTGAACAGAATTCTACATGGTCTTATATGAGTATGAGAGATGAATTTTTGATACTGAAAATTCCAGTTAACATTAAATTAGTAATATGCAACAAATTAGAAAATTAAGCACAGATATACAACTTCCTGCTCCCCCTGGAGACTGTTGAGGGAAAGTTTCTACATACATCTATGTTAATTTCGTGTGTTGTGAGTTACTTGCTTTTTCTCTGCTGTGGAATTTTCTGTTTTTTTACAGTGAGTAGCTTTGAAACATGAAAATACATCTCCCTTTGAAGCCAATGGCAGGTTTGTTCAGAACATTGGAAACAGAGACACTTTTCTTCCAGAATTAAGAGCAGGTGAGTTTCCTAAACACCATGCCTGATCAGGTTCCTGAGTTAGTAAGGTTCTCATCACGTGACTATACGCAAGCACAAGAGGCAGGGAAGCTTTCTTTTTGGTTCATGGTCTCTGAAGTTCTGGGCATGGATGACTGTCTCTGCTGTCATAGGTCTCCAGTGAGGCAGACCATCATAGCTGTGGAATGAAGGGCAGCAGAGACTGCTCATCTCACAGCAGTCAGCAAGACTGTGAGAGGGTGAGGGAGAGTCTTGTCTGGAATATGTCCTTTGGTGATCCCCCTCCTCCAACTACATACCAGGTCCCAAGTCTATTCAGTTAAGACACTAACCCAGGTATATATGGAGTTGCTGGGTGGTGAGTCATAAAGTTGTTGTCTTTCACCCAAGAGTCTTGTGCTGTCTGCCACCGGCTCTGAAATGGGAAGTCTAATCTGTCAGCTGCAAATCGGGTAAAATCTCAACCTTACATGTTCTTGACAAAGACTCCCAAGCAATCTGAGAGGAGGAATAACACCAGGCAAGGCCATTCCTGAGTGTGTTCAGCCTGTGAGATAGCCAATTAACATGTTTCTACTGTCTTTCTCCTGCAAAGTCACAAGGTGAGCTATTCTCAGACAATCACATCAGAAGTGAGACTTCTATTCTAAAGTTTGTGAAAGCTACTAGGTATTAATTATTCTGCTTTTAATATCCTTAACCAAGTAGGAGAATATTCCCACAACGAAAAGAGTAATATGGTAAAATGTTAGGATCATCAAGACATATACTCCTTGATTTAACACTAACAGTTTTGTGTTCATGGGCTTGAATGATACCCAAGCATAGTCCCATGAATGATTCTTATGACACTATACTTTGTTCACATTCCCAGGACCAGTGAGGGCAGACAATGTGGGATGGCCTTGGGATTACACCTCCTCCCCACTGGGTTCTGAGGAACAGGCAGTGTCATTAATTTCATAGAAGGGCTCAAGGAGCTGCTCTGGCAGTTGGAGATGCTCTATGTCTCCAATATAGTGGCTATTTGGCAAGGGTAGCTACTTAACACCTGGAATCTGATAAGTCTGAATTGAAAATTGTTATGTATGTAGATTTCACACCAGCTTTTACAGCCTGGGCAGCAAAGAACATCAGATATCTCATTAAATCTTAAAACAGTCTGGAGAGATGGCACAGTGGTTAAGAGCATTGATTTCTCTTCCAGAGGTCCTGAGTTCAAGTCCTAGCAATCATATGGTAGCTCACAACCATCTGTAATGAGATCTGATGCTCTCTTTTGATGTGTCTGAAGACAGCTACAGTGTACTTACATACATAAAATAAACAAATACTTCTTTTAAAAAAGAAATCTTAAAACTAGAAATGGTAGCATTATCATTAAAATTAATTTCCCATTCATTTTTACTTTTTAAATGTGACTACTAGAAAATTTAGGCTGCATATTGTTGCTCTCACCGAGCAATGTCTGCTTTAGAGTTTTGCTACTTGAAGGGTGGTCCTTGGGCCAGCAGCATCTGTGCCATGAATAGGAACATGGACTCCTCACCCCACCCAGACCTACATACTCAGAACCCAAATCTCACCAAAATCCTTATGACCTGAACAAACATGAAAGATTAAGTAGCAGAGAACTCCCTAGGGTCAGTGTTGCTAGATTTAACTATTAAAATATAATGTAATGGCTATTCCTGGTTGTCAACTTGACTATATCTGGAATGAACTACCATCCAGAATTGGAGGGCTCACCTGTGATCCAGATCTTGAGGCTGGGAGACACAAGTTTCTGACCATGGAGATCTTGAGGCCTAACGGTCATGAAAGCTTAGATCCAGGCAAGGCAGTACATGCCTTTAATCCCAGGAGACTGAGACAGGGGGACCTCTGAGTTCAAGGTCAGCCTGGGACAAAGCAAGTCCCAGATCCAGGCATGGTAGTACACACCTTTAATCTGGGCCACAACTTCTGCTGGAGACGTTTACTAGAGTTTTCCTTTATTAGAGTTGCCTTGGTCTTGGTGTCTCTTCACAACAGTAAAACCCAACCTAAGAAATATAGTTTATCTGTGAAAATTAATTTCCTGCTCTCCAAACCTGCTTTACTACTTGCAATTTCATAGAGAAGATCAAGTTGATAAAAGCAGAGATGTTGAGTGGAAGAGGGAATGTGGAAGAAGGTAGAAAAGTGTGTGTGAGAGGAAGTAGGAATGAGTCAAGGCACAAAAGATGTATTAAGCTATCATTATGACTATGATGATGGTGAAGATGATGATTGCGGGGCAGTGGGCGCTGGGGGAATAAAGGGGGTGGGAGAAAACCCAAGTCCTGCCAGAGTTCCAGTGCTCTGAGCAGGCAGATGTGGAAGACTGTGGTATGTTTTCCACATGGCCCTGGGTGGGTATCTGACTGTTTGAAGCCACTTACCCCCACTCGGTGGGTGGTGGACAGGGGCAGCCCTAGGTATCAGGTTCCCAGCCTCTGGCATCCCATGCTGGATAGGCAGAGGAGCTGAGAACAGAATAGGGGCCCCTGAGGCAGCACTGAGCCCCGGGGCCAAAGGGAGGAGAGGGCAGGGGGATGGTTTCCAGGGGGGCTAGAGTCCTTGGTCAGGTCCATGGCTGGAGCACAGGAAGTCTTCCGGCAGTTTAGATACAGCTCTTAGGAGAAAGCCTATTCCATCATTCAAGCATGGCTGGCCTTGAGGAGCAGAGACAGTCTATAGTTTTAGAGCTTTATTGTAGAAAGGCCGTGAAAAGAGAGAAGGTTGAAAGACAGAGAGACTGGCCATGGACACGTGGAGAGAGGCGGGAAGGGAGAGAGAGAAGGAGGGCCAGGGATGAGAGTAAGAAAGGTGAGAGCTTAAAGAGAGCGAGGAGAGGCCAAGCAGCCCCTCTTATAGTGGGCTGGGCTATCTTGTTGCCAGGTAACTGTGGGGAGGAGCATACCTGGCTATAGTCAGGTAACTGTGGGGGTGGAGTCTAGCCAGAATGCCAGAAGCTTAGGACATTGTCTGTGTGACTGATAGTCACAGAATTATGCAGTTGGGGGCTCTGTGGTGTCAGGCACCTGTCTCTGGGAACGTGGCTCGCTTTTCCGTCTCTTGTAGAATTCTCTACTGGGTCACTGGAGCAAACCCCATTCAACCAAAAATATGCTGCCTATCACAGTCCCACAGATGATGACCACAACGATGATGATGACAGCATCTCAAGTGTCCCAGGTTGACCTTGAACTAACTATGTGGCCAAGGATGAAGTTGAACTTGTGGTCTTCTTGCTTCCAGCTCTCAAGCGCTGGAAAATAGATATGTGCCAGCTCACCCAGGATATTAAGTTATCATCACAACCCTTTCCCTTTATTTCTGTATTTTTGCATCTTCCCCATTTATTATGCTTCATTTTACTTTTGTAGTTTTCTGAAGGAGTGCCTGGTGCCACATGAGGAGGAGACGGCATACAACAAAGAGAAGATGTCACCAACAAGTCCCCAGATTCCCTAAAATCGATTACCTCCCCCCCAAATTCAATTAAAAATAGCCCTAGACCATCCCGGAACCAGGTCTGGAACCAGCCTGTCTCAGGCTGCAAAGACGGCTCAGTGGTTAACAGCTCTGCCTGCTCTTCCAGAGGTTGTATTCCCAGCACCCACATGGTAGCTAAAAACCATGTCACTCATGTTTCAAAAGGGATCCAAGGCCCTCTTCTGCCCTCTGAGGGCACTATACACATGCACTACACAAACATATATCCGGGTAAAACACTCATACCCATAACATAATAATTTAAAAAATTAAAGATAGCCTCTGTCACCTACCAGTACTTTTCCACTCCAAGTATCAAGCTCTGAAGCGACAAAAATGCCTATGTTTCGTTTTGAAAGACTCTCAGTGTTATAGGATTTTATTATGTGTGTTTTTTTGCCATCTCATCTTCACCAGAATCCTTTTTGCCATGCATATAACAGCATAGAAAATACTGGACATTGTTCTGATATCTTCCAGCACACGCGTCGTTGTCCTGTGCGCATACCTCCTCCTCTTCCCCTCTGAGGCAATTTTTTTTTTTTTTTTTTTTT
>LR751382.1:153407-178630 GCA_902729485.2 Mus minutoides | reverse complement strand
AAGGAATGTAGTCCCTCAGCCTGCTGGGATGGTTTTGAACCCCATCCTTGCCCCAGGCCTCGCTTTCTCCACCACATCATGGGCCCTTCTAGAGCTGCCCATTGCATATTCTTTTCAAAGCTGCGGAGGTGGGGTCCTGCCCCTGCCCCCAGTCTCTCTACTCCTCAGCGTACCACATTGCAGAATGGGGCCCATTGTCCCAGCAGTGTGGGGCACTGACTCCCACAGCACCCTCAAGCCTCTGATCTAACAGCCACTGGTACGGGCGGGCTTTTTTGGTTTTTTGTTTTTTGTTTTTCATGTGTAATTGCAAAATAGCAGTGGAACAAGGTCCACTGGAGAGCTTAGGCTGAGACCTAAGGGAGGAAGAGTCGGGAGCGACCTCATGGCCTCCCTCAGGCCTGGCCCCCACACTCCGGGTCTCTGTCACCTGTTTTTATTAACTGTATTCGAGGGTATACTATCCCATCCCAAGGCCTCTCAGACTCTGCCAGAGGGCATCCATCTCACTTGGGCAGCTCACATCCATCTCACTTGGGCAGAACACAGAGCTGGATAAAAGCTACCTGCTTGTTTCTAGATCAGCCTTGCTGTCTCAGGAGGAAGAGGATGGAGGAAAGGAACAGGGTCAAGTCAGTCTGAGAAACTGGCATTACCACAGACAGAGGTGCCTGAGGAATCCTGAGGGACGGACCAAGTGCTGTGATACGGAGACAGGGAAGGGACTGTGGCTGGGGCACAGATGACTCGGAAGCCCCACAGCGTTGAGACCGCATTCTTGAATCAGAGCCGAGGGGCAGAAGCTGAGCGGGGTGGGGGTGGAGAGAAGATGCTGATGGTGTCCCTGAGGGCGTGAAGGACACACAGCACAGAGCCTCGTGTGTAAGCAGGGCAGGGAGAGAATGGGGTACCCACAGTGTGTTAGAGAATGGGGTACCCATAGTGTGAGAGGATGGGGTACCACAGTGTGAGAGATGGGGCACCCACAGTGTTGGAGGATGGGGTACCCACAGTGTGAGAGAATGGGGTACCCACGGTGTGTTAGAGAATGGGTACCCACAGTGTGAGAGGATGGGGCACCCACAGTGGGTTTGGGTACTCAGAGCACTGTGCTGTTCCAGGTGGGCACAGCCCAGCCTGCTGAGTGGAGGGCTTGTCTGTCACACAGGAGCCACCCCCTCCTGGGCAGCCATCTGCCTCTCTGCCTCTGCCCCGTGCCACACAGCGCCGGCTCCATTAGTGAAACCCGCTCACATGGCTCAGTTCTTATCACCCATCTGGAGAAGGGATCACTCCAGCCTCAGCGCCCATCTCCGAAGCTTGCTTCCTCCTGTTTGCTCCAGGCCATGAGCTGTGGCCTCAATAGCCCTGGGCCCCATCCTATCGCAGGACCCCCAGGCCATGGCCATCCTCGGGGAGCACAACCAGCCCCTGTGATATCCTGGACTCTCCCCCATGCAGCCCCTCCCCCAGACGCGCAGGCCATGGCTTCCCGGAGTGAAATAATCTTGTGTAATCTATCAGTGGCTATCGGGCCCATCGAGGGGAGGGACGGGAGTGGCTGGGCCTAGAGATGGCGCCAACCTTTAGCGTTGATAAAGTTTCTGAGTTCAGCTGTGATGAATGTTGAGTAAGCGCAGGCCGCAGATAGGATGTGGACTTGGCAGGCCCGAGGCTCCGGCTGAAACCAATCTCCCTCTATCAGCCAGGCCGGGCTTTCNGGAGCCTCTCCGTCCACTCCTCATCAGAACTCTGTAAGGTTGCATGTGGGTACCTGGACCTTGCAGCCCAGGTAGGGTCTCCATTATGTATGTCCCTGGAGAGCAGGCCGGGTGGTGGCTAGGATGGCTGCCTTCCACCTCAGTTTCCGTTCATAGATTCCACATTCCTGCTGCTGGTGCTAGCCAGGCTCTGACAGACTCAGCAAGCGGCTGAGGGCAGCACACATCTATCTGCAGGGATCTGGGCTGAAGGAGCCATAGCTTCTAAAGACTACAGGTACACCAGGAGGGGGCAGGGGTCACCCCCCAAAACAGAGGGGTGTCCTGACTCCAACTGTGCCAGGAGCAGCCAGCAGAGCCCAGGGTCTGACTTCAGGAGCAAACGAAGGGGACCAGGGGTGGCCAGAAGCAGAGGTGGGGAGGGAGATGGAGGACTAGGGAGGGAAATGAGGGGGGAGATGGGGGACTAGGGAGGGAAACAAGGGGGGAGATGGGGGACTAGGGAGGGAAATGAGGGGGGAGATGGGGGACTAGGGAGGGAAACGAGGGGGGAGATGGGGGACTAGGGAGGGAAACGAGGGGAACAGCAAGACTTAGTTCTCATCCACTGTGAACCAGGATGGGTCCAGAGATCATGTTACTCTCTGCCTCAGTTTCCCATTCTTAGAGCAGGGTAGTACCAAATTGGAACGTTAGTAAGTGCCACGTGCCATTGGTGTGTTCGGCTCTCCAGCAGCCCTTTCTCACCCCAGGGCTGAGGTCTGCCTCTGGCCACTGGTATAGTGTGAAGCCATTTGATGCACATGGCTGGGGGGCCTGGGTCCTCAGAGGCTTCCAGAGGGCTATGCAGCTACACATGGACTAGCCAGAATAGCAGCAGCTCAGGGCAGGGAAGCTCACCACGTTCTGACCATTAAGTCAGCGTTGGCTTCTGTGTGAGGGTTGGAAATGGGAGTGGAATACATTTCCAGGAGTGGGGAACTTGGGGCTGCCCACGGTCTAGCCAGTATCACAGCTGTGTGAAGCCTTGGGCCCTCTGGAGATAGGCAAGAGAAGGTGACTGATGGCAGATTTTCAGTGACTCCTTTTAAAGTTTCTGGAACCAATTTGACCTCAGGTGGCCAGCGTGTGTTTCTTTTTACAAGACAGTATCATACAGAGCTCTGTCTGCATTTTATCTGGGCTGCATGTCACCCACACATACCTGTTTTTTCCTTAGTAAAGATTCTTGCCTTTAAAAGTCAAGCATCAGGAAAAGCCTGTATTTACTGTGTGTGAATCATATCTCAATAAGATCTTTTTAGTGTTTGAATGCTGAGGTCTGTATGTTTACTAGGATGTGGGTCCCGACTCTGTCAGACCCCCCTGTCAGTGCCTCTGTAAGATTGCCCAGTGACTGAGGAAGGTGTGCACCACCTCCTAGGATGCCCTGAGTTCCAAACCTATGTCACCTGGGATGGACCCTCGTGATGCTCACAGCCAAGCATGGAAGCAGTCATCAGGTCAGTCACCAAAGACCACACGAGATAGAAAGGACCAGGCAAGACAGAGAAGGTCGTAAAGCTCAGACTCCACAGGAAGGGACGTGAGCTCCCCATCCCAGGGTCTGTGGGGACACCCTCTGTGACACACTGGGTGAGAAACATTTCCTGTCCCATCCTGTGTCCGTTCAGCCCCTGTGCCACCCATGCTGTGAACAGTTCACAGACTCAAAGATCGTGGCCCCTGGCTACAGCCCCAGCTTGGCTGTCATCATTGGGAAGCCCAGGGGCCAGACACACTTCCCCTTCTAGGGTGGTGTGTGTGTGCTCAACTGCTATATGGCCAGTCTTTTGTGGCCAGCCTGGTGTGGGCAGCGTCTCTCCTGGGCTCTGTGAGATGCTATCCCTCCAATACTGTCCCCATCCCTATCACATTTGGCTGTCTCTTTAGTGCCGTCCCAGTGGCATCCTAAGTTGAGTTTAAGGTCAAAGTTAAGACCACACTAAGCTTCAAGTGGCCCTTCACCTTTCCCAGGGACACTGGACACCTGCTAAGCCTTGAGGGCCACAAGGGTCTCTAAACTTGTGGTGTACAACTGTGATAAGGTGGTGGTCCCAGAGGACTCAGATGACCACACTGAGTGTGGGGACCCTGAAGGAGGAGAGTCCTTAAATAGACTGAAGGGGTATAGTGGGGAATTCAGAGGCCACTCAAGGACAGGTTTGGGGCACTGGTGACAGATGCCGTACATGGAAAGCATGTACACGAGACATATGCTGGGGGGACCTGGCCCTTCCCTTGCTGGCAAGACAACTTGGGCTATGTCCAAGGAGTATGGCCAGAGGTGAAGGGGACTCTACCCTGAGAGCCCTGCCCCACTGCAGTGTGGGTACTGTGCCTGAGATGATCTTGTGGCACTGGGGTCAGAGTTATCGCCAAGGTTCCTCAACACGTCCCTGTCGGTTCTTTCTGACTGAGGTATCAGCCATTAGAACTGAAAGCGAAGGCAAGTCTGAGGAACTTGAACTGTGCTCCAGGCTGCAGCTCTGGGTCCGTGTGCCTCTGACCTTAGCATTGCTCAGATCAGAATCCCCACTCAGATGGGGCCTGGATGCCATCTGGCTCTGCTGACCAGGACCTACTTACTGTCAGAGGTCACGGTGCTGCTAGCCAAGAAGTAAGGCTTTAGAACTTAGGCCTGAGATGCAGGCCCTTAGACTGTTTGGCCATTGTCCCCACTGGGCTGAGTCCTGTGGTGCTAAACTGGGTCCCTAAGGGAGGGCAGGTCTATCTTGCCGCCTGTGTGTCCCCGCCATGGCCCTCACTGCCTGCTGCCCAGTGGTGGGAAAGTCTGTATCTGTTGCTATTTTCTCTCTGTGTCAGGGCCTTATCTGACAGCCGGTCCTGCTGGAGGCCAGGGTCTCCCTCCTGGCAGTGCCAAGCCATGCCAGTGAAGTGAGGAGACTGTACAAGCAAGGTGGGGGCTTCCTGTCCCTCCTGGTGGCCTCCCCAGGCTGTGCTCCCAGCCACTGTTCCATGTGGCCGTGTGGACTCCAGCCTCCACAAGACGCTGCCCTCGTTTTCCGAGAGTCCTGCCTTTTCTGGTGTGCACTGTCCCCACTGGCAGGCTCCTCCTCTGTCATCAGTCTTCGTCACCTCCTCCAGGAAGCCCCCTCCTCTCTTAACACGGCTACCTCTTCGCCATACATCCAGGCACCTTTTCTCCTTTTGGGGAAAGAAGTTTAGTTGTGCCATGTCTCCGGCTCCTGGTCCTGAACCTGGCACAAGGGCATAGGGAGGTTTGAGGAGTGAGCAGATGAGGCAGCTGTGGTTAGGGATGAGGCTGCTGCTCTCTGGGTTCTACCTGACATCCGTCTGTGAGATCCATGGCCCAAGGATGGGCAGCAGCAGCTGCAGGTCATCTTTGTCCCATTATAGGAAGGGAGGAAAGAGTCTCTGGGTGACCCTAAAGAAAGGACCTGGGCCAGGCAGGCTCCTGTGGGCCTTGGCCTGGTGACCAAGGGTTTGGAAGGCTGGGTGCTGCTCTGGGACTTAACAGTGGTTCCCATCTCACATAGTAGTCTGCAGGGAGCTCACCCATGACAGAATCCTGCCTAGACCAAGGAGCCCCCTTCATGCTGCCTGGGTGACACAGACTGGGGGGGGTGTTAGTCCCCCTTTCAGGACCTGCAGTGGTCTCCATGTGGTGGTTTCAAAATGACTACCACCACCCTTCACTGCGATTCTTCAAAGTCAGGAGAGGGCTGCCGTACAGAGCCCCGTCTCCTCACTTACAAGGACTTGTTAGGCACTGGGCATCAGCCTGCCGTACAGAGCCCGTCTCCATAATTCAGTTTTAAAGCATGAAAAAGGGAGTTGATGAAATTCCGCTATCAGCTCCAAGCCAATATGCAAAATATCTCACCCCCAATCAAATAGCTATTATGTTTTCATTCCCGAGCGGCGTCCGGCTTAATGAGCAGGAGACGGATGGGCGCTTGGGCGTCTGCTCCCTGTGATAACCAAGGGGCTCGGGGCACTGTGGGGGCTGCTCCCAGTGCTGACCTGGCTGTGGGGGGCCACCATGGTGGCCTGTGGATGCCGCTGAGAAATGTAGTCTTGCACTGGGACCTCTCCAACCTGAGCAGTAGTAGCCAGGCAACAGGGTCAGCATCTGCCTCACTGTGGGTAATGGGAGCTGTGGGTCAAGACTGTACGAAGGAGGGAGCACCTCTCTGACCAGGTTTGAATGTAGCCCAAGTTCCTTTCTCTCCTTGCAGCATCCCCTTGAGGATCATGGGCGAGCTGTTCTGCCTTAGTTGAATGGGCCTCAGTTTGCCCATCCATAAAGTGGGTGTGACCCAGACTTCCCTCTTGAGGTGTGTGTGTGGGGGGTAATGATTGGCTGCTTATGGAAATGACATTTAGATAGGATTGGCCTCAGGTTCCCTTACTCTTCTTTGCCCCAACCCCATGCCACCCAGTCTGGCTCACATTACATATTCTGTATGACCTTTCCATGCCAAGATCTAACCCAGCATGAACCCTCTGTACCTTAGGTTCTCCACTGAGACAGGACTGGAAGATGACCTCACTAGGCTATGTCAGTGGGAGGGGTTAAGAAAGGACATCTGTGAAGGGCTGGGCTGAGGCTTCTTGTACACAGTTGGTGCTTAATAACCACTTTCCCCATCTCCTGGCCCTGTTGGCTCATTGGTGGCAGGAACCAGTGACAGCTGGTGTTTACAAAGCACTGGCCCCCAGCTCCCTATGCTGCACTCTGATAGTGTGGGCCAGCAGTCCTGGGAGGCTGCAGCTGTGATAGTTTCCATTGGTAGCTCAGGAGAAGGAGTACAGAGAGGTAGAGCCGCTTGCCCAAGGTTACACAGCAAGGACACAGTTTTGATCTGTCATTGTACCTGGTTGGGAACAGTGAGGTTCCCCAAAAGGACCCTAGCATAGGGCATCCTGGGGAGGGACAGTATCCAGCCATGGATCGAAGGTTCCCCTGACCTACAGGGCCAAGTTCCCCCCTTTCTACTCTCCACAACCTTCACGGGTCTAGGTGTAGCAGAGGGCCCAGTGCCAGCTCCATTGGAGCCTCCTCGGGGCTCAGAAAGCCATAATGGCCCCAGGCAGGAATACCACGTTAGTCTGTGGGCCCACACTGTTTGCCGTGGTGATTGTCTCCTGCATTATCAGAGCCATTTTAATTGTTCTGGAACTGAATTAACAACATCAGAATGAGCCGCTTGCAGCCTGGCTTCTTTCTCCATGCTCCTCCACGCGGCTTTGTGAGGAGCGGTCGCCTTTGTTCCTGTAAATGGAGGAACAGCCCTGCTCCAGGCGCCTGGGTGTGGGAGATCCACCTGGGTGGGCACCAGGCTGAGCTTCATGACTGAGGAAGGCTGCTTCAGCTTGTGCCCCCTCATTGGCCCAGCTCAGTGCCAGTCCCAGAGTTCCTGAGGGCAGGCTTCATCCCACTGACTGAAATAGGTAATTGAGACTCAGGGACTTCCCAGCCCTGGAGATGCATGAAGCTCCAGCAGAGGGATAGGTACGTGCGCTCAGGCAGAACAGTCTCCAGCATCCTGAAAGGTGGCTCTGCTCAGGTTGGGCTTCCACCACATGCTGTTTTCCAGCCCTGGTACAAGGTTATAGGGGTCAACACGTGTGTCCAGGCTACCCTGAGTCTGCTACTGTGAGCCTCAGCCCTGTCTGGCCTGTCACTCCTATAGCAATGCAGCTGGAACAGACTGAGAGGCTAGCACCCACAGAACTCCAGCCAGAAAACCTGCTTCATTTCCCCTTCCTGGGACCTGTGTTGGTACCCCCAGTGCCCCGGGCTGGGGTTCCGCCTGTGCGAGTTCACTCACACTCAGTACACAGTGTTGCTGGTGCAGATAACTTCTCCCACAGGTCCCAGTCTGAGTCTCATCCCCTGCTCTTGTTCATGTTCCTGACTTAGGAACCACTGTGGCTCTTTGGTCCCCAGGAGTGACAGGAGACCCCTGCACCCTAGAATGGTGTCTGGCCATCTGAGACCAGTGTAAGCAGGATGGCACTGACCCCTGTAGTGTGGTGGGGATTGTCCTGAAACCTGGTCGCAGCCTGGTGTCTCTTCCATCCTCGTGGGTCCCCATGCCATCGGCATGACGGATAGATACTATGGCTCTCACAGTAGCTTCAGCATGGGTGCAGGCTGGCCCACATTGGGATCAATGGCCATATTATGGCTCTGTGGGTTTCCCACGAACCTCCATTCCTTCTGAGAAGGTGCAGCCGGAGCTGCAAGTCTGGGGAGAGGCAGGTTTCATTAGCTGGGAACCCTCAAGCATCCTAGCGGTGCGTCCTAGTCCACCCCTGCCTGGAGACGTGGGCCTGCCTCCAGAAAGGCTCTGAAGTGGCGACCACTGCTGCTCAGCTTGTACAGAGCACTTGTCTACACAAAGCCCTGGGCCGGATCCCTGACACTGTGTACCTGGTGTGCTGATGAACACAAAGCCCTGGGCAGGAGGCTCTACCACACAGTACCCCAGTTCTCAGCCTTCCTAATGCTGCAACCCTTTAATACAGTTCTTCATGTTGTGGTGACCCCAGGCATAAAATGACTTCGTGCTACCTGATCACTGTAATCTGCTACTGTTACAAATTGTACTGTAAATATCTGTGTTTTATGATGGTCTTAGGAGATCACTGTGGAAGGGTCTTCAACCCCCAAAGGGATGGCAACCCACAGGTTGAGAACCACAGACACCATAAGTTCAAGGCCAACCCAGAATGCATGAGATCCTGTCAGAAACAACAACAGCAACCCAAAGATGGCTTTTGTATGCTGCCCGCCCTGTCCTCCATCCTGGGGCACACACCTCACCCTCAGGTGTCCTCAGTCACTCTGACACATCATGGCCTTTTGGTTTACTTTCTCTAGTGCCCCGAGGCCTCACTGTTCTGATACTCAAGGCTCCTCCACTCCAGGGGGTGTGTCCAAGACTCACGCTCATCACCTCCTCAGTGACCACAAAATGACAGGACAGGGCTCTCCTGGAAGCTGTGGCTAAAGAGCATGAACTGGGGGCGGGACTGTGGCTAAAGAATATGAACTAGGGGAGGGGCTGTGGCTAAAGAGCATGAACTGGGGGCGGGGCTGTGGCTTAAGAACTCGAACTAGAGGCGGGGCTAGGTGGAAGCTGTGGCTAAAGAGCAAGAACTAGTGGCGGGACTATGGATAAAAGAACACAAACTAGGGGCGGGGCTAGGTAGAAACTGGCTAAAGAGCTTGAGCCCATACCCTGGAGTGATCTCATAGATTGTATCCTCTGGGTCCCCTGGGAGTCACTGCAGAACCATGGGGGCTTATTCCAGCCTGCCATCTTCACTGCAAGGTGGATGTCCCCAAATCGTCTGGAGGAAGGGAGAGGAAAGCTCCCCAGTCCCCACTGTGAAAGACACCTGCATTCTGGGCTGGATCACGCATCTGCCATGTTTGTGTCCAGCATGGCTTTGCTCAATATAGTAAGCACAAGAACTCACCCTTGGAGAGCTCTGAGCCAAACCTCAAGGGGAGGGTGGCTTGACAGATGGGGCCTGCAGGGCCTTAAGAGACAGCAGACATGTCGGCTGTGGGGCCCTACGAGTTTGTGTGTGACCTGTGAGGCAGGAAGGCCTGCAGTGCCCATCTGAACCCAGAAAGATCATCCTGTGTTGGTTTTTGTTGGTTGTGAGTGGTTGGGAAGGTTGGGACTCTTATCCTGGCAAGAAGGGATTTCATTGCCTGGGGAGGGATAGACAAGAGGAAGGGCAAGAACAGAAAATGCATAAAGTGACCCCAAAGCTTAGGAACTGCTGTGGGCTGGGAATACATGGGGTACAGTTCACATAGTTGGTGCCAGGGGACCCAGAAGGTGTCGTAGCCTTCGCCTCTGTGGGTAGCTGGCCCTGCTGTGTCCTGTTACCCACTTTAACCAGGCACCAAAGCTCAGCCTGCGTGGCCATTAGGAAACCAGGGTGGCCTTATTTGGAAGCACATCGTTATATCCAGGGGCTCATGTCCACAGGTTCCCTCAGAGACATGGAGGCCGGAGAAGAAGCCAAGGCCATGGACAACAGCCCCATGGAGCAGGAAGCCCCAGTCCCAGATGCCCCAACCATAGAGGAGCCCCCAAGTCCACCCAGAGAAGGTAAGTGTGCAGACCAGCAGGCCCAGAGAGGTTAAGAGGTTTGTCTAGGGTCACACAGCCCCCATCCCAACAAGAATCCGACCTAGGTCTGGGTTTAAACTCATCCCAATATCGTGTCGCCCCTTTCCTCAACCCCATGACCTCCTCAGACTCTCCTAGGCCTCCTGGTTGCAGTTTTCTGAGTCTGCATTTCCGAATCTGAGGACAGGCCATGGAAGGAAGCCCCACAGACCCCCTACACTACCCAAATTCTAGGAGGGTAGTTCAGGCCAGGTGTGGATGTAGGGCAGTAAGTCTTCAGGAGGCCCCAAACACCCTAGAAGAGGGACTCACGGGGGCAGAGTACTGGGGAGATCAGCCACTGAGCTCGGGGGAGATGGTAGCAAGCTCTGGGGTATCTAAGGGACACCTGCATCCTGACCCTCTGGGGTATCTGGGCTCTGCCTGGCTGTAAGTCTAGAGCCCTGCCACCTCCTCTGTAGCTCTGGGCTCCGGGAGCACCTCACTTCTTACCCACCTCTCTCTGTAGCTCTGAGCTTCAGGAGCACCTTACTTCTTACCCATGAGCCTTTCTTCCCCCTGCAGCCCCCCCAGCTGTTTGAGAGGGCTGAGGGAACAGCCTGGGGGAAAGGCCCTGGGAAATGGCTCAGTAAGGAACGAGTGTCCCACATAGGCTTGAGGACCTGAATTTAAGCCTCAGTATCTCTGTAAAATCCAGATGTGTGCTTCAGGCCTATGATCTCAACACCGGGAAGGTAGACACAGGGTGTCCCTGGGGTTCACTAGCCAGACTGGTCGAATCTCAGAAAACAAAGTAGAGAGAGAGCAGCTAAGGAAGGACCTTCAGGATTGATGTTTGGCCACCATACATGAAGAGGAACACAAGGGAATGTCAGAGGAGACAGAAGGGACATCAAGAGTCTTCAGAGCCTGAGTGGGGAGCAGAGGTCCCACACAGTCTTTCATCCCTAGGGCTCCTCACTGTGCACGTCACCAGTGTACCAGAGTCCCTGACTGAGTGGATGCAGGCCAGGGACCTTTCCTTCCCCCTTTCCTTTTCCATTCTAAGCCCAGTCCCTAGCCTGAAGTTCTGGCCTTTCCACGGCTACAGCCCTGATTCTCCCTACCCTCAGCTCCCGGGGAACCCCTGCCCCTGGAGTGAGAAAGCAAGTGCCAGGCCTGACATACGGTCCTGAGAGGCAAAGCTATGGCTGCCTCGGTTTCTCCTGGGTGGCCTCCAGGAGAGCAGGTGCTGTGCTCTGAGGCTGCTGCTGTATCTCCCTCACCATCGGTGCCACCGTCAGGAGCCACACTAGTGCAGCCGTGGCCGGGCTGCCAAAGGGCAAGCGGCTGGCGGCTGCTGGACTCTGACCCATGGCTTCCCGGGGAGCTAGCCTTTATCTGATTGGGGAGCTGGGGCTGCTGAGGGGGTAGGCGGGTGGGGCCGGGAAGGATCTGGGACAAACAGCCAGGCCTGCACCTGGCACTGGCGGCAGTGATAACGCAGTGATGGGCGCGATAACGGGCACTAGAGCATATCTGACGTTCAGGCGGGTCCAACGCGGCTCCGCTCACTCGGTGGCTGGAGCTCAGATGCCAGCCACTTTGATTTATAGCCAAAAATAATAGGACTTTTATACCATGGGATTGATTTATTTGATGTTAATCACAGCCCTTATCGCGGTATTAATAATCTGCCGGTCCCATGACGTCACCCAGGGGGCTTTACAGGAGCTCATCGATCGGGGGCCACACTGGTTATCTGGCCAGCCAGGAAAGCAAACATGCCCTTTGGGCTGGAATTGGGTGCGGGGCTGGTGGAGGGGCCCAGCTGTTGCAGAGAACAGAGAGCCAGAAGCCACGGGCCTTGGGGCACTGGGTGGGCACTGGGCTGTGACAGTAGCTAAGGAGCAGTTATTACTGCTGTGATCAGCAGGGGCTGAGAGCTTTACAAGACCAAGAGGAAGCCTGGAGTGCTAGATAAGGAGAGAGGCAGGTGACTGTGCGGCCCGCGGCCTCAGTTTCCCTCCTGGTCACAGGCTAGCACAGCAAGGATGTGACAAAGCTTTCCTCTCTACAGATGTGAGCCCCCCCGCAGTGCCGGCACCTCCCGAGTCCCCAGAAGATCCTGAAGACATGAAGGGCCAGGAGTTGGAGATGAGGCCCCAGGATGAAGAGAAAGAGGAAAAGGAAGAAGAGGCAGCCGTGGCTAGTCCCTGGAGTGGGCCAGGTAACCAGGCTGACTAGCCCTGTATAGTAGTGTAGTGACCCCAGGCTAGGCTATCTTGGGATCTTGGTCCTTGAACACTACCAGTTCCCTGGGGTCTGTATAGCTGGCCCAAGCAATGTGATCTGAGATGGTCTCGAGAGTGCACATGCCCAGAACCTGTGCTCCGGGCATTTGAAGGGTCTGGTGTGGCTGTGTAGGAGCTGCTAAGCGCAGCTTCCCTGCAGCAGATGGTTGGGATTCTGAGCTAGCTAGTGCCCAGGTGGGCTCGCACTTGTGTGAGGACATCTGCTCTTCCCGGGGGCCACAGCCCATCTGAGGTTCCTGGTTACCATCTGCCCCACAAGCCAGTCAGGCCTGTACCTTTGCACAGACAGCGTGTGCCAGTTGTCACATTGGCGGCTGGAGCTCAAACCGCACAGGTCCCAGAGTGTGGCAGTCATTGGTACCCTTACTGCCGATAAACAGAAGCTATGGGGGAGCTGGGGGCATCAGTGATTTTCAGGGCAGAGCAGGTGGTGGATGGTCCTCAACAAGGGAGGAGTCGGATGTTGAGCACGTGGGTGGGCGGGGCGGCACATGCGCACACGGTTATTGTTTGTCAGCTGTGTAGGAACATGCAGGCATAACACAGCTGGACTCCTATCTGTGGATAGAAGGCATGTCAAAGGGGTCTGAGAAGGCTTTGCCAGGGAAGAGACTGCCCCTCCTCCCGGAAACTTGGGAACCAAATTGGGAAGGGGTAGAAATGAACTCTTGTTTGTTTGTTTGTTTGTTTGTTTGTTTCCAGACAGGGTTTCTCTGTATAGCCCTGGCTGTCCTGGAAGTCACTTTGTAGACCAGGCTGGCCTCGAACTCAGAAATCTGCCTGACTCTGCCTCCCAAGTGCTGGGATTAAAGGGGTGCGCCACCACTTCCCGGCAGAAATGAACTCTTAACTGAACATATGAATGATTTGGTGGGGTGCTAAGGCATTAGAAGACTGCTGGAGTGGATTGGTGATGTCTGCCACCAGTGTCAAGGATGAGTGGCAGGTGTGGCTAAGGGCCACACAATGGGACATCAGCCTGAGACTGTAGAGGGAGGATTGACCTAGAAGACTGTAGCCAGATGGGGACCTGCACTCTTGGGAAATCGAGTCCACCCATAGAATGTCCCATGGCTAGTTGTCCCAGAGCACAGTCCTCTGCCACATGTACATCAAATACTTGGCACATCCCTCACGGCTCTTGACCTGGCAGAGGTAATATGGCGATGATGTCCGCTCCTTCTGGAGTGCCTGGGCTGAGCACTGACGCAATCAATGTCCTATCTCAGTTGAGACCAGTGTCCCCAGATCTCGGTACCATGGTGGGTGTCAGACCCTTTTCCACTCACAGGTCAGTGTCTAAAACCATGGAATTGGGCAGAGCCTTGTATGCAGGCTGTCCAGCTTCTAACCAGTTCTATGCTGACTCAGTCTCTCCAGCTCAAAGGGGATCCCTGAGCCCCTCTGAAGGCATGGATGCCCCTTACATCAGCCTCCTGTAGCCAGCACGGTATCATACCCACTTTGGTGTAGGGCAGGGAATGGCATACCACAGCACTGGCTGAGAACTGCGCCTTGCTCCAGAGGTCCAGATGTGAAGTCACCTACAGCAGTGTGGAATGCTGCCCACTGTCCTCATCCACATAAGGGTTATTACTTTTCTTAGATGGAGAAGCGAGGCCCCTTTAGTTTGTAGCCTGCCCTGCCCCCTGTGAAGGCCCTGCTCCATGGGCTGTGGTTTGGGGTCAGGGTGCACCCCAGCTTCCCGAGTTATTTGCATCCTCTGGGGCCAGGCTGTGCACTATCGGCTCCCACAGATAGGAATTTCTGTGCAGTGGGCAGCGATGGGGTTGATAAGTGGCTGCTGGCCAACCGCCGTGGTAGCCATCGCCTATCAGCTCCCGCACAGGCTGTGCTTATCAGCCGGTGGGGAAGCTGCTGCAGAGGCCCAGGGGGCTCTTATCTCCAGGGCCGCCCAGCCTCAGATGGGGTTGGAGACTTAAGGCCTGAAGGCAGTGCCCAGTTTGGTGACAGATCAAGTACCACTTTTACCTTGCGGGGTTGCCCGAGACTCTTCCTGACCTCCGGCCCATGGCGGCTTTCTGGTAGGTCCCTGCACCCACCCTGTTTGTCCCAGGGATCCTGTCTGAGAGGTATCTTTCATAGTTCCAGGCAGAGACAGGGATTCCCAGTACAAGCTATTGAGAGACCACCCCCCTCCCACCTCAGTGAATGAGGTAGAAAAGCAATCCAGGATGACTTCCAGCATCAGCCTTAGGCCCACATATTCATGCACGCGTGCACACACTCAAAATGGGAAAAAGAAAAAAAGACACCCCCCCCCAAGGAACCCCGAGTTCCAATGCTGTGGTGATGCCCAAGAGCAGTTTTCTGACTGCTGTAGACCCAACTCTAGTCTTCCTTGCTTTACCCACCCTAGAGTGCAGCCCCAGGTCACCAGCATCACCTTTATTATCATGACCTCCTAGCCTCTCCTGCTCTGTCTCCGCCCCTGGCTCCCTCCTGCCCCTGCCTGGTACTCACTCGATGACGGTAGCACTCACAGACTGGGTCTGCACAGTGGAGTTTTCACCCACTGTCAAGAGTTCTGTATCTTTCCAGTGCTGCTGCTGTGAGAGGCTGGAGCCCAGCTTTATGGACTGTCTAGGAATGGACTGCTGACCTCAGGACCTTGGTTTCATGTTCTGTAAAATAGAGATGGGGAGAGGCATTGTGGACTCCAATTTGTCAGCCACTAGATAGCCTGGTTTTCCTCACAGGGAGGTACAAGCAAGTTCATAAACCCCCTAAGCAGCTGATTTCCTATTACATCTGCATCAGATGGGCAATGCTGTGTTTGCAGCTCTGATAGCCATACACTGCCCGGGGTCCAGCTTTGCAGTGACCCCACGGTGTGGTCTCAGTACCCTCCTCTGGGCAGTGGGAATGTTGTAGCCCTATGTAGATTATAAAACCCAAGGAACATACTACGAAAGTGTCTTCAGAGAGCATGTGACCAAAGCCCATAAGTGCACAAAACGGCTGGCCCTGCTCGGGATTCTGCAGGCCAAGAGTGACCAAGATGGGCCTGAGATGCCAGAGAGGGGAGCCCACAAGAAAGGAATGCATGGAAGGTCCAGAGGATCTGGAGCCTGAACAGTCTGTGAGCCTGAGGAGATGGGAGTGGAGAGGCGGTAGCCCAGGGCCTGTGGATTTGGGCCTGCCCAGCAGGTGAGGGGAAATAGGAGGGAAGGTGTGCTTATGTGCCCCTGAGGCACAGCAGGAACACACCCTGGGCCACTCTGGGTCCAGAGCTCTGGGAAGTTGTGTACAGGAGCTGAACTCTGTATACAACTGTCTTAGTCAGGGTTTCTATTCCTGCACAAACATCATGACCAAGAAGCAAGTTGGGGAGGAAAGGGTTTATTCGGCTTACACTTCCACATTGCTGTTCATCACTGAAGGAAGTCAGGACGGGAACTCAAGCAGGTCGGAAAGCAGGAGCTGATGCAGAAGCCATGGGGAGATGTTCTTTACTGGCTTGCTTCCCCTGCCTTGCTCAGCCTGCTCTCTCTCTCTCTCTTTTTTTTTTTTTTTGGTTTTTCGAGACAGGGTTTCTCTGTATTGCCCTGGCTGTCCTGGAACTCACTTTGTAAACCAGGCTGGCCTCGAACTCAGAAATCCACCTGCCTCTGCCTCCCAAGTGCTGGGATTAAAGGCGTGCGCCACTACGCCTGGCTCAGCCTGCTCTCTTATAGAACCCAAGACTACCAGCCCAGAGATGGTCCCACCCACAAGGGGCCTTTCCCCCTTGATCACTAATAGAGAAAATGCCCCACAGCTAGATCTCATGGAGGCATTTCCCCAACTGAAGCTCCTTTCTCTGTGATAACTCCAGCTGTGTCAAGTTGACACAAACCTAGCCAGTACAACAACCTTCCCACAAGCCAGGCTTCCCTTGGCTGAATTCTAACTGGGAGGAAGAATAGAACGAAAGGAGAGAATCAGAGTTGTCATCTTTGAAATGACTTTGCTTACAGGAGTGATGACCTGGAAGTCAATCTGTAACCTTGCATGGCCACCCTGCTATGGCATGTGGAGACTTATCCCAGGAGCTTGGTGCCCCCCAGTGTCATATGCCTCCTCACCAGCCCTTAAAGTCAGGAGACCTGCAAACATACCAGCCCTGTCAGGCCTCCCCCAAACCCCCAGTCCTTCCCTCCCCGCTGCCTGGTCTTGAGCAAGAGGCTCAAAGGAGCAAAAGTAAACAGGGCTGGAGGCTGCTGTCAGTCAGGTATCACAGCGTGGGTCCTCTTTCCAGGGCTTCCTCCAGGGCCAGCCTCAGCAAGGGAGGACTACATAGAACTGGGGGGTTTGGGACACAGAGGGACTGTAACCTTCCCAGGTGCCCCCAAAGGCTGCATGTATGCCATCAGTACACCAGCTGTGTGCTCTTTGCCTGTGCCAGCAGAATGGCATTCCATCTGTAATAAGTCTCTCCAGCCCCCTCTCAGGGTCTGTCTGGAAGGGCAAACTAAGTCACTATGGCGGCCCCAACCCACCCCTGAGGTGTGCTTTCCTGTAAAATGAGTGCAGAGGCCCAGAGAGTTCCACCAGCTGTCAGTATGAATGCTAGCAGTGGGGACAGGGGTCAGCAGGACTTCAGCAATCTTCTTTTGCCTTATGGGTGTCTTGAGCCCAGAGCTAATTCTAGTCACTGCTGTCTGAGAGCAGAATCCAGGGGCAGAGCCTGAACTTAAAGCAGACCATAAAGGGAGAGGGGAGCAAGAGGCCATAAGAGTGACTTGGGAAGGCTACCCAGAGCACATTAGCCCCATGTGAATGTGCTAGGTAATCCAAGACCATCCATCCCCAGGCAGGACCCAGTTCTCAGTTCTGGAATCCCTGGAGGAGAAGTAGAGGCATCAGGACAGCCACCTGAAGCCGTCCAGGCTCACTGCCCCGAATCCATGTGAGGATACACGGGCTAGATGAACAGCCCATCCTGGCCTTCTGGGAGGGTCTAGACAGACAGGCAGGCAGGCAGGCAGGGAGGCAGGCAGGCCTGACTTCAAATGGGGGGCAGGGACAGAGAGAATAGACAGACCTGCCATGGGAGTGTCGAGGCGCTAGGTGGAGATCTGGCTGAATCCTGATGAGGCTGTGGAAGGGGAGAGCGCTGGCTAGGAATGGGGCAGCACCTTCCCATGCACACTTTTGGAAAAAACCTGACTGGAGCACATGATCCTTAGGAAGAGTTAGGATCCGTAAGTCTGCCACCTCTGGGCTCCAGAGACAAAGAGAACAGGGAAAGGGAGCCCTGTGGCTCCTGACAGCTGAGACCAAGGCTCCTGGCTGACCCCACAGTCCTGGCCCAAGGGAGCCAAGATAGGGCGGGAAGGACTGTGTCTCTTCCACCCAGGAGTTTCTTGGAGCCCAGAACTCTTTCCAGGAGCTGCTGTGATCTGAGTGAGAGCCAATCAGCCCATCCCAACTCCTGGAGGCAGGGCCAAGAAGGCTGGCCCAGGATCAGGCCAGTATGTCCCTGAACAGTGTCAGCCAGCACAGGGGGTGCCAGAATGTCAAGGCCAAGTGGGAGAGCAAGGGGCAGCACTGGAGAAGGACCCCATCTCTAGGCTGATGGCTGGAAGGCACATTAGGATAGAGGTATTCAGGCAAGGAGCTGGGTGTGCAGAGGTCCTGAGTCATTGGGGTCATGGCATAATGGAGCCTTAGAGCTATGGTAATGGGGGGCGCGGGGGTAAGAGCTCAGGGCACAGACAGTCGGGGTCCAGGTTATGAGCCATAGACCTTGTGGACAGCCCTCACAGCCTTGTCTTGTTGTGGTGCTGGGAATGGAATCCCAGCTCTCAAGCCAGCCAGAAAAGCACTTCACCTCCAAGCCACACCCAGGCCCAGAATTCTTGGCTACACCGGGAAGATGCTGAAAGGCACTGGGCAGCTTTGATCACCTGCCTGGGAGAATGAATCAGTGGTAGAGCATCCTGGGGTCTTGGGGTGCAAGGGGCTGCTGCTAGGGCCACAGGAGGTGGTGGTGGCCATTTCCTGTTGGAAGCTCCAGCCAGATATCTTGCCTAGGGTCCCAGGGAACCAGAAGATAGGACCCCTCCCTCCCGTGGAGCGGTAGCTTATTATCTAGACTGTGTCCGGCTGACTAATCATGCAGGCCCGGGGTTTCTGTGTGAACCTCAAGGCCTGTTATCTGGCGGCTGAGGCAGGACGGCTCGTCCTGATGGACAGCCTGGGAGATGGGCCGATAGCTGGCCATGCTCCCCTCCCCACAACCGACTGGCTGGCATGTGTGGGTGGGAAAAATCATTCCAGCTATTTTGCGTTATCATGGGGCCTGGCGTGGAGAGTGATAGGCCTATTTGTCTAAGATTAGTCATCGGGGGAGGGGGCACTGGTAGATGATAGGGGTCACTCTGGGGTCAGCTTCAGAGCCCAGCCCACTACCTTGGAGCCCCTTTGAAGACTCCTGTTTTTCTGAGACCCCAGAGTTGCTATGAACAATCTGAAGCTAGGACAGGGTGAAAAGACCTAAGAAAATTGTGTCTTTATTGTCAGGCATATTCTTCCTGAAGAGTCGCTGAGTACCTTGGGGGGTTGGGGACAGGCACCCTCAGGGGCTGGGAAGACACAAGGATGGCCTTGTCCTCCTGGAATGTATAGGAAATACAACCACCCTCAGAGTCCAAGGACTCTGACTCGGAGTGGGACCTCCTGAGCCAGCACCACCAGCCACCAGTGATAGTGTGTGGGAGCAGAAGACACCATGACAGGTCTCAGTTGAGTGTACACAGCTGGATCTCATTGCAGGATGAGGAGGAAGGGGGCTCAGAGGTAGGGGACCCCATCAAGGGGGGACTATGGTGGTATGAAAGTGATTGTTCTGGAAACAAGGGTCAGAGATCATAGCCTAAGGTCATCATGGGCCATGGGGGGATAGCTGGTAGATGGGGATGGGTGCCCTGGCTGCCTGCTGGCCCTGTCCACCCGAGTCCTAGTCTAACCATGACAACTCTTCTTGAGCCTTGGGCCTCAGACACTGTAGAGGAGGGGACTCTCACAAACCGCCCTCCTCCCCATGCTGCCCCCCTCCTCCCCATGCTGCCTCCCTCCTCCTTTCTTCTCATACACTGAGCATCTGGCCCATGACAGCCTGCTATCATCTGAGAGAGCAGTAGCTGCAATGGCAGCCAATCACCAAGGGACAGAAAAGTGGCCGAGACATAGGGATGTAGATATATGGTCCAGGGCCCAGGACTCTCACAGAGTTCTTTCTGACTCCTGATGAATGGTCCAAAGGCACAGCTGGTGTAACAGCATCAGGAGAGGTAGGGGACCAGGTGTGACAGACGGGTCTGCTCTGGGAGCAGGTCCTATTGGCTGTTGTGTGGGTAGAAACAGAGCCCAGAAGACTTCTCAAAAGACATGAGGGTATATACTCTCCAGGCAGCAGGATGCACTGTGGTACCCCATTACAGATGTGGAAACTGAGGCAGACAAGATGGACAGCTCTGGGGAGGACTGAGCAGGCCTCTTGGGAGAGTCCATTGCCTACCACAAAGTCTCATCCCAAATAGCTCTCAGTAGATGCTGTAGACAGAGGATCAGTGGCCAGACAACAGGACATCCAGTGGGAAGTACAGGTGGAGCCCTAGAGGGGGCCCCAGGCCTGGCTGCCCACCACGTGTGGCCCACTGACCTCACTCCCTTCCGGACCTGCTGTCTGTGGCTACGGCAGGCTATCTCGGTGGCGGCACTAATCAAGTCGCTTCCTTCTCCGCCCTCCCACCAGCTTCCTGCCCAGCTAGCAGCCCCACAGCTGGCCCCAACATCAGCCAGGCAGGTCCCAGCCTTGCCAGGGGAGCTACAACCATTGTCTTCCAGCAGTTTTCCTCCTGTTCCCTCCCTGGTTATAAGGTCGACATGTCATTTCAACCCGAAGAGCCATGATCTCCTCAGAATGGAGAGCACAGGTCTGCCTCAGGCTGTGTGTGCGGTGAGGTACAGCTGTTGTCACTGATGCCGTGGTTAATGATGCCACCTGTGTCATCAGTGCTGCTGCTCTGAGCCCCAGGGAGTGACTGTCCTTAACACTGCCACTGGCTACTAGCCACAGGTACCCTAACTGTGGCCATTGCTGGTAAATTGTTTTTTGGTTTTGGGGGGTGGTTTTTGAGACAGGGTTTCTCTGTGTAGCCCTGGCTGTCCTGGAACTCACTCTGTAGACCAGGCTGGCCTCGAACTCAGAAATCTGCCTGCCTCTGCCTCCCGAGTGCTGGGATTAAAGGCGTGCGTCACCACTGCCCGGCAGTAAATTGTTCTTGCTAGCAGCATCACCACAGGCGTGAGAGCTGGCTCTGACTGCCACCTCACTCGCTCTTCTCTGGCTGTCATGCCCCATCCTGGCTAGAGTCACATTTGCCCCAGCCATTTCTACCATGACCAGAGGACCTAGTAGAAATAAGACGGGTGACCCTGGCTTCCATCCCCATTCCTCTCATTTTGACTGGTAGCCATGATGGCCTCATCCAGAGAGCTGCCCTTTCTCTGGGTGACTGCTGTAAGGCAGAGCAAGCAAAGTGGGCAAACTTGCACTTCCCTGTGCCCATGGCCAGGATCCACACAGGTCCAGGATCCAGCCACGGTACTGAGATACATGGGTACTGAGACGCACGGGTACTGGGACATGCTCCCTCCCCTCTCTTGCTGCCCCACAAGGGAAACTGAGGCAGATCTGCTTACTTGTGGGTAGCACTACCCTCGTGTGAGCGCCATTTATGAGACCCTCTGTGACACCCAAGATGGGAGCCAGGAAGCAACCCCCACCCACCCCTGCCAGCCCCGTGACATTGCTGTTCTTTGAGAGGCACCCCTTCCCATAGCCACAATGGCTCCTTATTTATTTATTTATTTATTACCTCTCTATCTCTGTGCGTAACTTTTGATTTCCTCGCTGCTTTTTTTCCATTATGGAGGCGGTGGACGCAGCTGATAAGATCGGTCCCCAGAGATGGGACAAAGGGGCCGCCGTCGGCTCGAGGGCTGGTCATATCCTGCACGCAAGGGCCCAGCGCGGCCTGAGATGAGGCGAGATGCTATCATTCCTTATTGTGTCTCATGGGGGCTCTGCCCACCCGGCCCTGCCCCCAGCTGGGCTATCTGGGTCCTCTGGAATCACCACAGGCCTTGGATTCGTCCTTCAAGCCACCAAGGCTCTGTGTCTTCCACACACATCTGGTGCTATGGGGTGACTTGGGGACCATTAGCCAAGGCCTGTCATAGTCTTTTGCTGCCTAAGCAGGGACTTGACAGAGCTCTGGGAATTTATCCAGAAAGCCAGGAGTGTGGACAGAAGAGTGGTGAGGATGGCCGTTGTAGTGAAGCCAGAGGACACTTCTGACCTTAAAAAATTTCCTCAAGGGCTGGGCAGTGGTGGCACACACCTTTAGTCCCAGCACTTTGGAGGCAGAGCCAGGTAGATCTCTGAGTTAGAGGCCAGCCTGGTCTACAGAGTGAGTTCCAGGACAGCCAGGGCTACACAGAGAAACCTGATGGGGGGGGGTTTACATAAGAGAGCACAGAAGTTGTTTTGACAGATGCAGACCCCACAGGATGCTGTAAGAAGTCCCTGAGCCCCGCAGGCTTGACCAACATGCTCCACAGACACTCAGAGAGCCACCAAACCACAGAGTCACCCACCCCAGGTCACAATGTATTCTAGGTTACTTGCAGATTGTGGGAAGGTAGGACAGGTGCCACTGGATGCCCAGTTCCAGGCCTGCAGGGAGCTGCCGCAGGAGACATGTGGATGTCGGGCAGGACCTGCCTGCTTCGTACTCCCCTTTCCTGAATGCATACCAGTCCCTCACCATGTCATCCCTCTTCCCTTTCCTAGTCAGGGAGCTTAAGGAAGGGCAGAGTCAGGTCAGAGGCTTGGGTTTGAACTCCCAGTTTCCCGATGTGACTCCAGCCTCCAAGTTGACAGAAGTCTTGAAGGCAGAGGAAAAGCTAACAAGTTCCTAAACCTCTTTGTCTCCCATCCCCCACAGAGCCTGACTCACCCTGGGGCAGAGGCTTATTAAAACTCAGTGTCTGGGGGTCTTGTAGGTCCTTTGCAGGGGCCTCTGGTCTGTGTGCTCAGGCCCTGAAAGGCCAGCGTGCTCTAAGTGGTAGCTGTGTCCTGACCTGCTGGCTCCCCAGCTCCTGCCTCACTGTCAGCTGTTGGCCCTAGGAGGTGACTGCCTACAGGCAAGACAGACAGCTCTTACTCCCTTGGCAACCACTACCACTTCCCAGACCTTCATACCCACCCTGACCACTCAGACCAGCATCTGTAGAATGAAGACAAGGCGGGTGGGTACACTGAGCTGGAGCCAGGTGAAGCCAGGCTCTGGGCAAGAGCAGAATGTCCGTGCCATCCTAAGCAGGCAGGGAGATGCGGGGCTCTAAGCCAATAGCTTCCTCTGTCCCTGTGTTGGGATGGAGCTCTAGAGAAGCCTAGGAAAGACAATCTGTGCGTCAGCACTGCCTGGAATCCAGGCCTCGGCCTCCTCAGGGATGCGGGGTGGGGAGGAAAGAGCTCCTTGCCTAGGCATGGTACGCAGTCCACCAAGGGATCCGTGTGTCCTTTGAGGGGTGAACGGGTGCACAGGTCACCGTTGCCATGGCTCTTCCTGCTAGTCTGGCTGCTTTGGCTGTGCCCTAAAGGGACAAAGGTAGTGTCCCTCTACAAGAACCTAGAATCCTGGCTCCTGGGAGGAGGAAGGGATGCCTTCCACCTGGCATCCTGTGACCTATTTCAAGCTATAGATGCACCTTCTGTGAGAGCCAACCCTTCCCCAGAACAAGCCCCAGGTGGAGAGAGGCCCCTACAGATCCCTGGGAGGAAAAGCCCCACCCTCCATAGCAGGCTCTTCCCAGATGAACTCAGATCTGCCATTAGTAAGGGCCAGGGTCCAGCCGATAAAGGCTGGCTGTTGCTCCATGTCAAAAAATCAATACTCGACAAGCACAGTCCTGGAGACCAGGGAGGGGCTGCGGAGTAGCTGGAAGGGGCAAGGCTTCAGCACCCTGGACCAGCCCTCCTCCACCTGGCACTAGTGTTTGGGGTTCCCAGTAACCCAACCCTAGGCCAAACTGACCACACACACACATACCCTACCCTGTTCCCTTCTGATGGACAGGAAGCTTGAGGTTGCCTTCTTCCTCCCCAGGGCCACCAGAGTGGTGGCTAGATCTGAGGAGGAGAGGCTGGATGGCTACGGAGAGAAGTGCATAGGGAACAGAAGCAGGGGTGCTCTGCCACTCCTGAGACCAACTGCCCCATCTCCCAGGCATGATACCCTCCTGGGTCTGGGCACATGATGCCCAGTATACCCTCAGGGCTGGCAGTCTACGAAGCTAGACACCTCTTTCCTCTAAGGTTTGAGCCACTGAGAACAGTGACACTGGGGAGAGGGAGGAGACTGGGCAGAGTGAGGAGAGGAATCAGGACCTGGTGCAGCACCCCTGCGAGCAGCCCACCCTAAGGCATTGTGGACCCTGCTCTGCACCTCCACCACCAGCTGCCCCAGCACCTTTGCTGCCTCCACAAGAGTAGACAAAAGTGGCTCAGAGCAGGGCTGCCTCCTGGTGTGAGTGGATCCTATCCTTACAGGACCTGAACCCAGCTTTCTGGTGGTCTCCAGTCATCCAGCTTACTGGTCCCTCATTTTCCTAGTGACTGGCAGCTATAGGCACTCTGCAAAGTCAGAATCCCCCTCCCGAGGGGCAGGGCGGGGCAGGGCAGAGACACCCCCTCCCCACCTCGTTTCCCTTGGAGCTTACCCCAGCCCTCAGTGCCTCTCCTTCTGAAGGTGGTGTTCAAGCTTGTGTCCATGGCGCCTGTCACTCCGCAGCTTATCTGCCTGGTGCCACCATCTCCCTCTGCAGGATGCCTGGCAGAAAGCACTTCCATCTTGGTTGTGTCAGTGCCTGTTCAGTTCCCTGGAAGTGAGCACTGGGACCCTGCTGGGCTGTCAGGATCAGCACTGGGACCCTGCTGGGCTGTCAGGTTCATTTTCTACTCCTATTGCTGCTTGCACTATCTGTAAAGGGGAAATGTTGGGGTTAAGGTCTGGCCATACCCCACTGCCTACCATAGGGGGGTTCCTGTGAGTGAACCAGAGCCATCTGCATTGGAGTCATGAGTCTGGGGTCAGTGAGAGATGGCTGAACTCTCCTTACTGGCCATGTCACCTCTGGGAAGTCCCTTGACCTCTCCAAGCTTGCTTTCAATGCCTCCCCCACCCCCACCCCATCTTCCCTAAACTGTTTAGCAGACAGTGACCCTGAGCAAGGGCAGGCGTAACACACACGCCCCTTCTCACAAGCAGATTTCCCTTTCAGTGTGGCTTGACCCAGGAACACATTCCAGCAGCTCTCTGACCCCTCTCTCCCCCGCTGTGTGACTCTAGGGCATCATTTGCCCTTCCTGGCCCTTGGTTTTAGTGGGAGCTGATGTCCTCTGGGCTATACAGTTTGTTTATGCTGTTCTGCGTTCACACTTGCAGAATTTTCTAGACCCCACCAGACTGGGGCTTCCCTCCCTCCCTCCCTCCCTCCCTCCTTCCCTCCCTCCCTCCCCATTCATGCCTTTTTCTTTCCTTTACTGTGACTTTTATCAAAAGCAAACAGGGTGATCCTTGTGATAGGGGCCGCGCCCCAGCTGCCTTGTGGGAGCCACAGGGCGGGTTGGAGGGAACGATGGGCTGATTAGATAAGTAGGTACTGGTGGTGAGCCGGTGGGCACCCACATAGCAACCACAGACCCCACAGGGCATGGTGGGGGCTTTGGGTGACTGGTTTGGGGTTTCAGAGGCCCTGGCCTTTGGCATAAGGGGCCTGGCCCATTTGAGCTGAGGAAACTCCTTGCTGACATTCCTACACACCACAGACTCCTGTTGTAGATTTGCAAGCCAGCCGCTGCTCACATGGGAAAACCTGGGTGACTCGTGTCCTATCAGAAGGGTACTCTGAGGTCAGGACTTAAGAGAGGCCATACTTAGCCAGGTGGC